>MU718479.1:21099-56539 GCA_026770625.1 Nicotiana glauca
TCATTCTTTCAACTTTAAGCTTTCGAAATGAGAATTCTCTTCCCAAATCAACTCTGGACTTCACGAAATTTAATTACGGCCACGCGTACAAGTCATAATAACAGAAATGAAGCTGTTCATGGCCTCCGACTGCTTAACGGAGCATTAGAGCTCAAAACGACCAGTTGGGTCGTTACACCTTCTCCCGGGTTAACAGAATTCCTTACTCAGAATTCTGGTTCGCGGACTGTAATACAGAGTCAATCTTTTCCTCGATTCGGTATTTAAACTGGTGACTTGGGACACCATTAATCTCCCAAGTGGTGATTCTGAATCTCTTAATAAACGAATCTCATTTCGATTGTCCTTTAATTGGAAAAACTCCCTTTATTATACCCTTCACGGGGTGTAGTAGGAAAAAGGAGGTGTGACAGCTCTAGCGACTCCGCTGGGGACTTTGAACCCAGAACTTCGTTCAGGTTTCAAGAATTTGAGCTTAGAATGATTGTTGTATTTGGCTTTATTTATTATCTTATTTTACTATATGATTAGGCTTAAATGTGCAAATGATGCTTTTTACCGCTTTGATATTATTTGAACTGTATATATAAACTATGCCGAAACCTTCTTTTCTTACCTACGGGGATGTGCATACTGGTTGAGACTCCCTATTCTGTTAGTGTTATA
Source organism: Nicotiana glauca (assembly GCA_026770625.1). Lineage (NCBI taxonomy): Eukaryota > Viridiplantae > Streptophyta > Magnoliopsida > Solanales > Solanaceae > Nicotiana > Nicotiana glauca. The sequence continues at coordinate 21,766 of MU718479.1, forward strand.
CCTTGAAATAAGAAAGAGGCTCGGAAATGTTACTAAGCCGGCTGGCCTTTTGGTTCCCAGAAAGTAGCTCCTTCCTCGACTCGAGTTGTCCGCTCGGGCACACGGTTTAGAACATATACCCAGGTTTTGAACCTAGAATAACTTGACTTCATGCCGGATCCCTAGTAGGAACGCTTGTTTTCATCATGTGCATTTGACTTAGGGGACTCAACACAGGGGTTAGGTCCGTCTAGGACAGGTAACCTAAAATGAAAAGACCATCCTGATGCATCTTACGTGTTACATATGTATTTATTTGTCTCGAACTTGCATGCTGAACGACTTTGGAGTGTTTAGGAAAATTAAAAACAAAGAAATAGCAGTGTAGAGAGTTAACTATTTATTTTAGAAAAAATAACCAACGTCAAAATAGTGTCGAAACGCTGTCGAGTTTTTGAGAAAAATGAAAAAAAAGATGGTTTGTATTATTGGTCAAGAATTTTTTTTTAAAGAGTTTTATCTTCAAATAGTTTGTGGAAAAAGAAAATACAAAAAGAGCATTGTTTTATGAAATAGTTGTTTGTCAATGAAAAAAGAGTCTTGTTTTCAAAAATAGTTAGTTTTATTGGCAGAACTACGTAAGTTTGATTCTCACCGGATGTGAGATAAGTAGGCAACTCATATCGGGTTCAACTATTCGGAAAAATTATTTGAGAAAAAAAGGGACGTCAGAAATTTTTTTTAGGGAAGATAAATATCGTTGTTTTGCCATGAGAAAAGGTGATTCCATTCTTGTCCAATATAGCCGAACGTACCTAAAGGGCGCCGGAAGGCCATTTTGCAAGAACAGCCACCTTGGGTCATTTTTAACGGTTAGCGGGCACAGACTTAAAATCTTCTTCGCAAAATGTTGAAAGGCCGTATCCGCAAACCCGGATGTTTGTTTTAAATTGGAAATTTGAACAAAACAGTGTCATCTTTTTAGTTCAAAATAAGTGATCAAATCGCCTTAATAAATGTGCAGGATGAGCACAAATCAAATTAAACCGTTCATAGTCTTTAGTGAGGTCCCTTTACAGCTCCACATGTGGTGAAATGATCTGGAAGAAGGTAATAAAGAAACAGGGGTGATAATCCCGGGAGGCCTCGTAAATTTCAAGATCAACTCTTTCGCAATTCTCAAGTGCTGGGAGCACAGAGTCAACAGATAGAGCAGTTGTTTCGGGAAAAAGACAGAATCAGGGAAAGAATCCAAGATATCGGGCAGGAAGTGCCTAGCATGTGAGGATATGACCCGTACCACCTTCTTTATTACGATATTTGTCTGCCAGATCATGGAAGAGTGGAAAGAGCAACTTGAAAGTGATCTTGCACTTAAGCCCGCGGCAAGGCCGAACGATGCCTCGCGGACACCAACTTTTGAAGCTTTAATGTAATTTCTGTTTTAGAGTCTGTTATCTGTCTGTCTATTTTCTTTCGCATCGGAGTGCGTTAGTAATTTTTGAGTATGTATTCGGTTTTACTTCGAGTATTGTTATTTTTCTTTTCAAAATGTTTAGTTTGTAATAGAATGTTTTAGTAATGAAATTTGTAAATTTCCAAAAATTTGTTTCTTTGGTTTTGCACCTATGGTCAGAACTACACACGGTCTGATTCATGCGGGGACATGATACGTAGGCAATCCATATAAGATTCGACCACCATTAAAAGAAAAAAAAGAGAGAAAATAATTAAAATAAAGGAAAATTTGGGAGGCATTCAAAAGGGGTACAATTATAAGAAGCCGGAATGACGCACGTAACTGAAGCAAATGCATGATAGAAAGGGTTAACTGCCTAGGTGTATTGCATCATTGATGTGTGTATACCTATCTGTCAAAAGCCCTAACGCTAACAAGTTGCACCCATTTTGTTCTTTTTCAATCCTTAGAAAGGTGGTTGGTTTGTGCTTCTAAAGTAACGCTTCCCTGCAACACAAAGGCAAAAGACAATGGCAGAGAACAACAGAATTGATTGGGTTGGTACCGATGCCCGAAAACAACTGGTTGAACAGGACAACGGGTTGGTAGAAGAGGTAAAAATATTGAGGCAGCATGTGACAGACATGTATCGGGCTTGGATGGTTGGGAAAGCACCCATACCGCCACCGCCTGGTTTCTCCGATGCTGTCCTTACCCAAACTTTGGCATCTCCTGATCACCCCAGTATCTCCATCACTCTTCCTCTAAGTTCTGAGAGGCTGAAGAACATAGAACAATCCTTAAGGAACGTGCAAGAGATGGAAGACCGAGGCAGCATGTCCTACCAAGATTTGTGTACACTCCCTGACGTTCGTCTGCTCGCAAGGTTTAAAGTACCAAAGTTCAACTTGAATAAAGAATGCGAAGATCCGGTAGTCCATCTGAAGGAATATTGCAAGGAAATGAGGAATGTTGGCGAGAAAGACGATTTGCTAATGGCATACTTCAGTATAAGCTTGACTGGGGCAGCTTTGAAATGGTATAATCGTCAAGATATCAGTAAGTGGCATGCATGGGACGACATGGCTCAGGATTTTATGCGACACTTTCAGAATAATACAGAAATTGTCCCAAATCACTCCTCCATATCTCAGATAGAAGAGAAACCTAAAAAAGGTTTTGGGAAATTCTGGCTCAGATGGAGTGAACAAGTTGCCCGGGGTGATCTTCTCATGAAAAGAAAAGATGCTGTAGAGCCCCACCAATGTCAGAGTCCAGTGGTCGTCCTTGCTAAACGCCCTCAGTCTCAACATGTCCCCGTGGATATCCTTGTGCACCATATGACCCTCCCCAACGCTACTTGTCTCCACTGGACTCCCGAAGACATGCTTCACTTTCCAAGTACCCAGCTCCACCAAATGCCTATCCACCCCACGAGCATACCAGAAACCCCCTGGGTTAGGTTTTAGGCCAAATCAAGCATTTAGGAACAAGAGGTTTATGAAACGAGAAAAGGCTCTCACCCCTATCGGAGAATCTTATGCAAGCCTATTTGAAAGGCTAAAGCATGCTGGCCTGATTGTGCCGCCCCCGGATATACTCCAGTCCCACGTGCGAGAAGTTTTGACCTTGCTAAAAGGTGTGAATACCATTCTAATGCCCAGGGGCACAATGTTGAAGATCATCGTGCTTTGAAAAGGGAGATAGAGAAAATGATTCAAGAAGGGGTGATTGTGATCAATGACAGTGACATGGAGCACGTGAATCCTCTTGGGGATGTATTGACTAAAGCTGAAGATGTTGAAGCAGATTGTAGTCTCGGCAATATTGATGCAGAGCTCAGCGGCTAAGATGCCGTGCTTGGTAATTGGGAAGACACTCCATTCCTTGGTCAGTCGGAGTAGAGTTTTTGGTGGTTTATTTTGTTGTCATTTCTGCTGTCCGGGTTATTCTTAGGGTTGTGATCCGGATATTGTCTTGTGTCAAACCCTCTTATCCTTCCATTTTTGTCTTAGCAGTTTGCTTAGTTTTGTCCAGGTTCGTTTCAGGTTTATTCCAGGTTTGTACTCCAGTTGTTTTGCATGTATTGTTATACGAACCATTTCACAGTTTGTCTAATGCAAATTCCGGTCTTTTATTATTTGCAGTCATTTTTTTGTTTAGTTATTTTATCCTTTTGTTGTGTCTTTTGTTCAACGTCGATTCTAGTGACATGACATGCGCGCACAGTTAGGCCTGGTCTTAAAATTTAGTCATAAAACCATTGGGAGATAATCGTGACACTTAAAGGAAATAAGAATAGTTGAGATCATTTGAAGCCCGAACCATGTGAAACCGTGGGCAGATAAAGAAACAATAAATGCAAGTTGGCCAAATTGACGGGGGTCGTTCATGATAATAAGAGTGAAAGTGTTGCCCAAAGGATGCTTTGTATTTAATAGATGAAGAAAGCAAAGATGTTGATATAGCTATCAAGTCTAGCACGATCTGAAGATGTTACAAATCTTTGTTTAAACGAGTTGTTTGTGCTTGGCGTGTTTTGAAGATTGGAATGACGTAGGCATTTTGTTCTGCTATCTAAACACTTTATCCTTCGTTAACCTTTTGAGACTTATTTTCTTTCTTTCATGCCCCTCTTTCGGAATCAGTAGCAAAGATTAGAAACACAAGCATGGAAGACAAGGAAAAATGAAAGATAAGAAAAGAAAGAGAAAAAGAAGAAAAGAAAAAGAAAAAGAAGAAAAGAAAAAGAAAAGAAAAATAATAATTAAGTGAAAAAGAAAACAACAAGGAATTGGGAACTACGTTTGACCTGATTCCTCAAAGAGGATACGTAGGCGCTTCACAGTTCGGTCATAGTGTAACAAAAAAAAAAGCAAGCAAAAAATCCCCAAGCAAGAAACTGGGGCAGAAGTAGTTTTGATTTAAAGAAATCTGGTTCCGAAGGTTGTAATTTTGAACCCAAATTAATGCATTCTGAGCCTTTAAATACCCTTTCTTTCTAGCCTATCCAAAATCCCACATTACGGTCTAAAGAAAGACCTTCCGATCAGTTTTCAAAAGATGCCAAGTCAGGCAAATGGAAGTCTAGAATAACACTCCGGTCCCCAACAGAAAAGAAATAAAATGAGAGAGTCTTATCGGTAACAACCCAATCCCCAGCAGAAAGATACGAAAATGAGAGAGTATTATCGGTGAAAACCTTCACAGGCACCATGAGAAGATTGTAAGTTGAGAGAAAAACCAAAATGAGAGAATCTTGCTAGTGAAAACCCTTCAGGCATTACAAGTCAAATAAGGACTGAGAATCAGATGGGAAATCAACAGACGGGAATTGTGAAAGGCGATTAACGACGGAGGATAGGCCACATGTGCATGTCATGACCATTAGAGTTGGTATCCATGTCTGATAGGTTTCTACTTCATAGTTTTCTTGTTAGGAGTCATTTTTTTCATTGTCTTTTATTCTGTTCTATTATCTTGTCCATTTCCTCTTCCTGAGTCTGTTTGGTCAGAACAAGAGAGAAATGACTTCAAAATTTGCTATCAACTTTCCAATTATGCAAGACGAGATCTGACTATTACATCAAAGTGGCATAAGTCAGAAAAGAACAACAAAAGCACACAGAGCTGGTAATAGTCAACATGCTTTGAGATTCATGCAAATACCCAGGATCGGTCCATTCATGGACAGTGCAATAAGAGGAGGGCCAAGGTGAATGAATCAAAGGTATATTCTATGATGAGGTTGACAAAAGGGTGGACCAGTGTCAAGAAGGATATCCCCCGCAGAAATCGAAGGTTATAGACCTCAAGGCCAAGGCCAGTGGATAAATCAAGAAAGAACAACGCGAAGAGCGATAGACGTAATTTGGAAATTCATACGAGACTCAAAGTTCGGGGAAATGCCAGTTCACGAGCAATGCCAAAAAAAGAAGATATTGGGTCTAAACGGAGAAAAGGTATTTCAGTAACACAGACGACGGAGAAAGTGGTTAATCAGTAAACATGCAAGATCTTCAAGTGAAATAAGCTGTCATGGAAGATACATGGGGTCAGATAAGAAGACTGGGAAAATGGTTGAGAGGTTTGTGAATAAGGAATCGTCAAGAAGTTCGGAAGGTATCAACCAAGTTTCAAGATGGTCGGACAATGCATAGCATGGAAAGGAGAAAAGGGAAACCATCCCCAGCAGGAGTATCACAACCAACCACCACGTTTTAAACTAACCAAATTCTTTCTTTGATTTGAAACAGGGACAGGAAATGTTATTGATGACGGAAAGGTATGATACAAGGAAACTTATCAAACAGTGGCAGAAAAATTTTCGTTCATTTTGAAAATTTTCCTGAAATTAGGTACCCACTTGAGGATGAAGGAAGATAACACAAGTTTTAAGGGAAGTGGTCTTCGAAAAAAAAGTGTTACCCCCAGCAGTTTTCAGAGGAATGAAACACAAGTTTTGAAGGAAGTAGTTTTGAAGGAGGAATATAACACCAGTTTTAAAAGAAGCAGTTTCGAGGGAAGACAACACGAGTTTTGAGGGAAGTAGTTTTGAAGAAAGACATTTCAAGTTAGAAGGAAAATGGTTGAGGCGGCAAGGGGGAAAAATGGCAATACGAATGCATTTCTTTAAGTTGTTGTTGAAGTCAGGAGCCCGCATGGAGATCTGAATGGCACTATATTTTTGAGTTATTATTGAAGTCAGGAGCCCGCCTGGAGATCGGAATGGCGTTATATTTTTAAAGTTGTTGTTGAAGTCAGGAGCCCGCCCGGAGATCGGAATGGCGTTATATTTTTTAAAGTTGTTGTTGAAGTCAGGAGCCCGCCTGGAGATCGGAATGGAATTATATTTTTGAGTTATTGTTGAAGTCAGGAGCCCGCCTGGAGATCGGAATGGTGTTATATTTTTAAAGTTGTTGTTGAAGTCAGCAGCCCGCCTGGGGATCGAAATGACATTATATTTTTGAGTTGTGTTGAAGTCAGGAGCCCGCCTGGAGATCGGAATGGCGTTATATTTTTTAAAGTTGTTGTTAAAGTAAGGAGCCCGCCTGGAGATCGGAATGGCATTATATTTTTGAGTTATTGTTGAAGTCAGGAGCCCGCCTGGAGATCGGAATGGCGTTATATTTTTAAAGTTGTTGTTGAAGTCAGGAGCCCGCCTGGAGATCGGAATGACGTTATATTTTTGAGTTGTGTTGAAATCAGGAGCCCGCCTGGAGATCGGAATGGCATTATATTTTTTAAGTTGTTGATGAAGTCAGGAGCCCGCCTGGAGATTGGAATGGCATTATATTTTTGAGTTATTGTTGAAGTCAGGAGCCCGCCTGGAGATCGGAATGGCGTTATATTTTTTCAAGTTGTTATTAAAGTCAGAAGACCGCCTAGAGATCAGAATGTCGTTGTGTTTTTTTAAGTTGTTGTTTGAAGTCAGGAACCCGCCTGGAGATCGAAATGGCGTTATATTTTTTAAAGTTGTTGTTGAAGTCAGGAGCCCGCCTGGAGATCGGAATGGCATTGTATTTTGAGTTGGGTTGAAGTTAGGAGCCCGCCTGGATTTTAGAATGGAGTTATATTTTTAAGTTGTTGTTGGAGTCAGGAGCCCGCCTGGAGATCGGAATGGCATTATATTTTTTAAGTTGTTGTTCAAGTTAGGAGCCCGCCTGGAGATCGGAATGGCATTATATTTTTTTTAAAGTTGTTGTTGAAGTCAGGAGCCCGCCTGGAGATCGGAATGTCGTTATATATTTTAAAGTTGTTGTTGAAGTCAGGAGTCCTCCTGGAGATTGGAATGGCGTTATATCTTTGAGTTGTTGTTGAAGTCAGGAGCGAGCCTGGAGACCGGAATGACGTTATATTTCTAAGTTGTTGTTGGAGTCAGGAGCCCGCCTGAAGAGCGGAAAGGCATACCTTTTTAATTCAAGAAGTAAGCAACCCGCTGGGAGGGCGGAAGGTTACAACAAGAATCCCCAGCATAAATCCAAAATCAGAAGGAAGGCAACAGTGGCCGGAAGAAGGCAGTTCAAGCTCCGAAGGAACAGTAATTCGAAGCTCACAAGAAGGAAATAAGCAGTTTGAGTTCGGTAATCAAGAGAGAATAGAAGTCAAGTTAGAAATAAAGAAACATCAGAGGAAACACAAGAGCAAGCAAGGCAACAAGAGACACAGGAAGAGCAAGTTGAAGATCTAGATAAGATTTTGTAATTCATAGAATAGTTTAGTCTAGCTTCTTATTTTCTTTTTAGCATGGTGTAATAAGGAGGTTGGTAAGCAGCAATAGCAACAGCAACAGCAACAGCAGTAACAGCAAAATCACTGTTTCATGGTAGTCCCAGCTACCAAAACTTCCCGAACTACATTGACCTAATTCCCTTTTTGCCAGGGATATGTAGGAAACCTTTGAAGCAGAGGTTCGGTAAAATCTTTCAAAAAATGCTTCACACGGAGTACTCACATAGGCAAAAATCGCTCGTATTCGCTCACTTTATCTTTGCACGAAAACTCTTCGTGTTTCCGGACAAAGAGGGGCAGCTGTGAGCACGTGATTTTTGCCCTATACGAATCACTCCAAAAAAAAAATTCAAAATAAAATAATTTTGTGTCATTTCCAATTGTTGTGAATTTTATGGTATTTTACTTTTACTGTTTGCATTTGTCTGTGCATGTTTATTCGTTTAAATTAATAAAAATACAAAAATATGTTGCATTTGTATTTAGGATTTAATTCTACAATTAGGAGTAATTAAATTTGTTTGTAAATAATGTACTTTGCATTTTTAGCATTTAATGTCAAAAATGTGTGATTTTATTCTAATTGGTATTTAATTGTGTGTCATGATTGTTTAGGAATTAATTAGTATTTTTTGGTTTATAAGTTAATTTAGAATTTTGGTTTTATTAATTAGGAAATAAAAGAAAAATAAGAAAAAGAGCAAAAATTGGATTGGGCAAAAAATACAGCCCAAATCAACACCCCTGTACCTAGCCCAAGAGTCCTTTCGCCCAAGCTGAATGGAACGACGTAGTATGAGGGTAAAACTACGTCATTTCAGTAGCAAAAGATCTTAGCCATCATTTGATCCTAATCTAACAGTCAAAAATCGACCCCATGACCTGTTCCCTGTACCCGGTCCGACCCAGTCCCCATTACACCCTAAACGACCTCGTTTCGGGCTAAATCATCTAATCTTAGACGTTGGATCTCATCATCCAACGGCCCAGATTAATCGATCTATATCGTATATATATTTCAAAGAGACCCAGCCCCCCTAAGAACCCCCCTCTTCGTCTCTAACACTTCATAGACAGGCTCGTTTCCCTCCGCCTCTTACCACCGTATTCCGCCCACCAGAAATCGCTTCATGACGGTTTCGGTAGGCCAAAAACCTCCATCTTCACACCATAGAACCCCCTCACCTTCCTCTTTCTGAATCCACCGTCCGTTTTCTTCGATCATCCCCAAATCCCTCGAATCGTAGATCAGAGAACTGACCTTAACCCTAGTTCATCCTATTGACCCCAAATCAACACCCCTGGACCTCCCTCACCACTAAGACACCATTGGTTTCCTTCGAATCCCGACCCCCCTCCTTGAATATCGATTTGAAGACATGAACCCTAGCGCCGCCACAAGATCCTTTGGTGGCGGTGCCAAACCCAATCAATACCAAAACCATACCCAATGACCTCTTTGACCCCCCTCGTCCCAAATCCTATGATAGTTTCACTCGAACGTCAGCCTAGAGTCCCGAATCTTAAATCGACTGGGCGAGCCCTAAAAGATACAAGTCTTGGAATCGATCCGGAAAGAAAAAATTGAGGTCATGACCGACCTTAGTCGTGTGTTCTCAGTCGAGAACACTCGATTAAGGTCCGTTTCGACTTCAAACATAAGTGAAAGTGTCGACTAAAATGAAGGGGAGCTTGGTCTAAGATTCTAAGGTATTTTTCCTCTTTTCTTTTATATTTTGTTGTTGTTATTCTTTGCCTAATTAGGTTTTGTCAATTATTTCTTCTTCCTCTTCCGGACCTTTTTCTAGTCCAAATTTTATCACTGATTTATTAGTATATCCTATAGGCTTTTGAATCATTTGAATACGTTTGTCCGTTAGTTTGGTTTTACTCTGAATTTTTCTTCATCTGGTCTGGTTGTATGAGTCGAAGTAGTCAATGCCCATAAGTTCTTGTACAAAATTGTGGTTATTCCCATAATTATCTGTTGTTATTACTAAGTTCAAATTGTTTCGTTTATATTATGTTTTGTCCCCTTCTCTTTGTCGTTCATCATCTTTGCATATGAGTTCAGTTTGCTTTACATCCAGTATATTTTCAGTTTGTTCCTACATTTGTTTAGGTTTAATCTAGAATTGGGAATATAGTTAGTCATTCCCACATATATGTGTCAATCATGGTTGGAAATTTGACCTTAGTTCAATACGATTTTGTTCTGATTCATTGGTCTTCATTTTGATGCTATTTGATCTGATATGAGTTCTAGCATAAGTTGTTGGCTGAGTTTTATTAGGGAATTGGTTATAGCTAATAGGTCTTGGGTACAGATTGAAAGGGGATTGGGTAGGACTGTAATTTCAGTAGTTCAGGGGGGTACCTTGGGATTTGAAGCTTGAAAATGGTTTAGTGGAATGATCTATCATTAAACTATTAAAATTGTTTAATAATAGTGGGGGAATCAGTAGTGGGCATAACATTTTACTAGTAAGGATCAAAGAATAACATGGGGTGTTTAAGGGAATTGAATAGAAAAATAGGCTGCCCATACCCGCATGGAATTAATAAAGAAAAAGAAGTTTAGTGTGGAACAAAACATACAATAGTGGGCAAAAAGAGGGAATATCATGGGTAAGAAATATTTTGCTAATAGTTTGAGTATTTCAAGGGCTGAGAGGAGGGTCTGTTTTGGGTATAAATGGGGAGGGGATGGGACAAAGTTAAGGGGCTTTTTTTTAGAGTTGGAAAAGAAAAGAGAAGAGAGCTTTGAGAGTGATCAGTTCTCAAGAGTTAAAATCGGTCTTGGTTAGCTCGGTGGAAAAGTAAAATAAAGCCAGGCATTCATATTTTTCTGAAAGCTATTAGATAGGGTTCTTCTTTTGGTTCTCTTCTTGGTCAGTCAAAAAGGAGTTTTGGAAAACTGAAAATTCTAAAACTCTAGAAAGCTCCTGTTCCATTGAGTTCTTGTTTCAGTCAAGTTTAGTAGAGTCTATTGTTGGTGTTTGCTATTGCTGTGTGGGTTTTACAACTAGTTCTGGGCTGTGGTCGAGTGTTATTCTGGTTTAAGACTGGTTTTGAGCTATTCTGAATTCCAAAGTTGCTGCTGCCTGTTACCTGCTGTTGTTGACCCCTTTTTCACTTTTTATTGCTCACAAATTTCCAGGTATTTGCTTTCTTTCCTGATGTAATGGTGCCGATTTGAAGTGAAAATACACATGGAAAATGCTTACCTTTTGCTTCTTGAACCTTATCTGTTTGGACTACATGTACTGATGCCTAAATAGTTTAGACGCAATAGCTTAATGTAGTTTAGTTCCAATTTGTATACAACTTTATAATTGGACTGAGACTGGACTATGATTGGGCTGTTTTAGGTGTTGGCTATTCAGATTATGTGCTGAGGGAATTGGTCTTTAAACTTGTCTCATTTTCGTTTGGTTGTGAAATGTAAAGCAGTTACAATTATTTGAAGCTTTCATGTGTAGTCTAAGTTTTCCTTAAGTAAATAGCCCGGTTATAGATGTTGAATTATCAAGCTATAACAGATATGTGAATAATCAGCCTTGATACTTCTTAGCGCAATGTAGTCTCAATGACGTTCCTTCTGTGTAATGAAACATGCGAGTAGGTAAAAACTTGAACAAACTGGGCAGTAAAATTGGAGTTTGAGCTCATCATTTACATGTTAATAATTTAAGGTTGCATAAGTTAGATCCATATGATAATCGTGTCTTCCATTTCAATAGCAAGTTCAGTAATTCCATTTAGTAATCTTGACTCGAATCAACCTAAAAATAATCGGGTTTGCTTTGTGTTGTCACGATCGGCTTCCAATAATTAGATAAGTAATCTGAGTCTTAAAACCAGGATTCTAATGATCACTCTTTCATTAAATTCGAATAGGAGAATATGGCTTTTCTTTGCAATTGTTAAACAGTTCTTAAACAGTGAATAAATTAGGATTTCTCTTTTTAGAGACAAATAAAGTAGGGAATCATAGCTGCTTTTAGGTGTGCTCCTTTAAATAATAAATGAGACGAGCCTCGCCAAACAAAAATACATAAATTGTGGGGCCCTCAATAAATGTTTAAAATAAAACATTTAGAATTCGGGATGGGCCGTTTAGTGAATTTCACGGCCTTCCCCAAAGTTAATAATGTGCTAGTGGCGCACTTTTAATAATTTATTTTTTTAAACTCGGGTACTCATTTATGTGAACCAAATCCAAATCTCAACGGAGTCAAAATATGTCAATAACCACGGGTGCATTGATGTGATGTGGTTCGAGATGTGTTTTCATGACGTTGCAATTTTCGTTAAAAATAATAATAATAAAAAGTGGTTAAAAGGTAAAAATGCACATAGGTTTGAATATGTATTAAAACCAGATTTTAGCCAAATATAGCAGTTGAGCAACCGTGCTAGAACTACGGAACTCGGAAATGCCTAACACCTTCTCCCGGGTTAACAAAATTCCTCACTCAGAATTCTGGTTCGCGGACTGTAATACAGAGTCAATCTTTTTCTCGATTCGGGATTCGAACAGGTGACTTGGGACACCATAAATCTCCCAAGTGGCGACTCTGAATCTCTTAATAAACGAATCCTGTTTCGATTGTCCTTTAATTGGGAAAACTCCCTTTATTATACCCTTCACGGGCTGTAGTAGGAAAAAAAAGGTGAGACAGAGGGCTAGACCTTTATCCTCAACCATTTGATTAGGTTATACAACCCTCAATTTTATCGAGGTTTGTTTAGGCTTCACCATCGATCCAAAAAATCATTTTTCTCGAGCACCCACGAGGACGAAGATCGAGGATGGATGAGTAGGTTCATCCGGGTGAAGACCTCAGACATCATTCTGGCAGGGAGGATGCATTTCCCGGAGAAGAGGAACACACAGTGTAAGTATTTTTTTCCCTCGAACATATTTCTGTAGGCACTGCTTGGTATCCCGAAGCGGTCCCGGATATACCGAGATGGATCTAGCTATTAGATACCTCATTCCCATATCTTGTCCGGTCCTGGCCCGACCTGGCTAAGTGCAGTGGGTGGCCAAAAATCATGGTAAAGTTTCCCTTGCCACCTATGTCTTAACCTTATGTTTCTCCCTGTATATTTTGTGTTAATAAGTTATGTCCAATGCGCTCGTGCAAGCCTTGGCAAGAATATGTAGATGAGGCCGCCTCCTAGTGGTGAGACAGAGACTTCAGAGCCTGCTAAGGGCAAGAAAGAAAGGGTTAGGAGGTTACTGATCCCCCTATGACAAAGAAACCTAAGTCACACAGGCCTCGAGCCGCCATTAGGATCTTAGCTTCAGCTTCCGTGGCAAGCCTTAGAATTGGGGAAAAAGATGATGATGAGAACGAGTGCTGTTTGGAGCATAGACTGAGGTCGAGCATGGGAGTCTCACAGGTGCCTGAATCGAAAGCCACTGAATTGGGAACGGCCGACTCAGGTCAGTCCCGTGCAGTAAAGACCCTTGAGGAGGGTGTTAATATGGTTCTAGATCCCGTGGCCGGATCTGGTGCAATTTCTGTTGGGGGACCATTGCTGCTTGTCTCGAAGGGTGTAGGCCCTGTGCTTTTCAGGGGCAGGAGTTGCCCATCGAGGACATCGATGACCTGGGTGATTTCAGTTCAGGCATTTGGTTCTCGTCAAGGGAGCTAAGGGACGCTCAGGATATGAACACCCCCAAGCGGGGAGTCCTCTCAATGGGCAACAACATCAATCTCGATGCTCCTGGCATCATCAAGGCAACAGAGAGGTTCCTTTAGCAGGTGATAGCTATTTTACGTGTATTTCTTTTAGTTGCGGGCATTACTCTTCGCTCTTCTAATTCTTCTATTATGCCGTAGTGTAAGAAGATGTATGATCATGCCCTCTCCGGGCTCTATGAGGAGCTTTCATGCCTTCAAAAGAAGCATGAGAGGTTTACCTCGAGGCTGTGAGAGTCGGAGGCTTACTTTGCCCTAAAGGAGAAAGAGTCAGGCGAGCTCCGGGCTGCTTTGGAGGGAGCGCTTCATGAAAAAGCTGATCTCGCTGAGCATGTATTTTGCCATGTGTGAATCCTCCCTTCGCTCTTATAGTTTGATACTAACTAGCTTACCTTTCTCTTCGCAGATCGGGCAAAAGGATTCTCAGATAGGGCAACTGAATGTGGAGATCCTCGGGTTGAGGGAGCAAAATGAGGTAGCGACCTCAGAATTGGCATCGACCTATGGTCTTCTCCAAAATGCTCGAAAGGAGATTGTTCCGTTGGTTACGGCCAAGTCCGAGACTGAAGAAAAAGTTGCTACTTATCTATAGGATGCAACCACAGTGAATCAAATAGCCCGTAATATATCGATAGAGGTCGAGCTAAAACTGGCTTGAGCCAGAGGTGTTGATCTTTCAGCCGAGATTGAGGAGGCTCGGGAGTTCGAGAGAAAATCAACGATCTTGGTCGCTCTAAATGAGGATCCTAGAGATGGTTTAGAGGATAGTGGCAATGAAGAGTAGGCCTTGCTTTGTTTTTCTTTTTTCTTTTTTCTTTCTGTGTACATACTCCTAGGGAAATGAGTTTTGTAAAGACGCCCCTTTAAATATATTTTTGGCAATGCAAGAGAGTTTTTATGTTCCAAGTCTTTCCATTCTTCGTATCTCGTCGGTCTTGCAGAGTTATTATTCAAATTTTACTATTAATTATTTGGAGCCCACACTTGGAGTAATTGGGACCCTCGAAATCGGGTCTTATAGTGAAGCTAGGTCGATAGATTCTTTGGGCCGGTGCTTGTGATAGCAAGAAGCCCTCGAGGTCTCGATACCTATCGAGCTTCGTGGGATAGCAGCGTTCGTGCGATATGATCAAGGGGCCCCGGGGTGATCCCGCTAGTACATTTCCCAAGGAAAAAGTGATGTTACTGGGTCCAGGATTAATTGGCCATCTGGGTAGGTGATCAGTCGCTACTTTGCCCCTATATATTCATTTGCTTGCTCCTTAAATGGAGATTCTGCTACTCTGAGCAACTATTTCTTCCATAGAACTTGGTTTTTGGTGCTAGTTCTTCCGCTATTTCAACTCAAAATCCTTACCCAAATCTATATCCTCCTTTTCCAGTTTTATTGTAGCCATAACTGCTATATCGACATTCGCCTATCAAGGAGAGGGGAGTTCTACCTCTATTCTGTATCCGATCAGTGGTACACCGCCGGTACCCGTCGAGCGGGCCTCGAAGCTCTTTCTCTCCAGGAGAGCCTTTACGTTGGAGAGACCTCCCAACTTTCAAGGACATCGGGAGCATGCATCAAGATTCATCTCATCAGTAGGGGAGGAATACCTCAAAATGATTATAAAAGACTGCAGATAGGGAGAGGGAGTGGTACTGCAAGTACCTTCCTCTGAGGAGAGAATCATGACCCACGTCGAGGAATTTTTGAGCGTGTATACGCATTTTGTTACGTCGGGGCCCTCTGACAGGGTTGTGCTTGAGCTCTATCAGAGATACCAGGTTACTTTGGTGCAGTCTCACCCATCCCTTTGGAAGATAGCGCAGATGATAAGATACTTTGCAGATAAGGCTGGGCTCGAGTTCACCCTTAGTAATCTTGTGATATTATATCGGCCGTTACATTATCGGGGTTTGATTACCTGCAGTGTCGATCCACTCGATCCCCTTCATTAATAGGAAAGAGAATAAGGACCGGGGATGGATGAGCCGGTTTGTTCGAGTGCGAATGGTCGATATTGTCCCGGAGAGTTTTTGCCTTTTCATGAGAAATGGAATTTAATACATAAGTGGCCTACTTGTACTTTTATCACTTTGTCTACAGCGGAGCAGGGCTCCATAACACATTTTTTCTGTTTCATTTTTTGTAGTGACTCCTTGGTTGCCTAACAAGGTCCCCGATTGGCCGAATGGTCTCGTAAGCTAGCAGCTTGTTCGACCTATGATAAGCACAGGCGGCGAGACCTGTCCAAGGGGAGATGGGAGGCCAAGCATCATGGTTGGCGTTTGGTATCTTATTTCCCCATAATGGTACCTTTCTTTTTAGCGTACTAACTTAACCGCCATAGGTATTGGAGATTTTTCCAAGATGAGGAGGTCCATGATAAACGAAAAGGGTCTCTGGGTTGTGAAGAGGCTCGCAGCGGGGCAAGTCCTTCTCAGTGGTTCAAAAGAGGCAATTCGACCAATCATCTAGATTTGAAGGCCTCCGTTTTTTAAAGAACATTCCCCATTTCTGCTGAGGTTACTTCGAAGGGCGAGGAGCACGTGGTTCCTCCTTCTTTTCATAACAAAGGAGCTTGGGGGGAACTAAGTCAGCGGATATTAGCTTGGTCTTTCGCGAGGCTCAGCAGCTCTGCTTTATGGTAAGCTTCAGTAACTGACATAGGATTATTTCGATTTCATGCTCTTCCTTTCTTATTGAATTTTCTTTCATAGGCCTTTGACAGGCTTAAGTTTGGGCTGCTTCGCTGTGAGTCTTGGTTGAGGAAAGCTTTGGATAGGGAGAAATCCCTTAATCTTCTTTGTCTGAGAAGGAAAGCAAGCTGGTATCCCTGCGGCGCGAGGCGAATCGAAGCTGGAGCTATGAGAGCTGCCTCAAAAGATAGGTATCCTATAAGTCATGTTAGCGTGCGCTCCTCCTTTCATTTTCGGAGATTAATGTTTCGATATTTTAGTTGGAGAGAAATCGGAGGAGCTAGAATGACTTTAGGGCGAAGTTGGCCGGTACATACATGAGTTCAATGAGCTATGGGCTCATATAGATGCCCATGTTATGGCCAAGGAGACTGCTTTGGATAGGGCTTCTGCCCTCGAGATGCAAGTCCGGACTGCTTGTGCGAATGATTCTGCCCGAGCGAATATGATCGCAAGGCTCGAGTCCGAGATTTTGAAGGCGAATGCCGAGGTGGTAAATTCCCAAGTCGAGGCTGTAATGAGCGGCACTAGGGTAGGCCAAAAATTGGCGGCCTATTTGGAGAGCGTTGCCGCTGTAGAGCTGAGATGAGGAGAACCCTTAGTCGCACGAGTAGTAGTAAAGAGTATGTGAAGTGCAAATCTCATAGGGAAACTCTCTAGGAAATTCATGCCAAGGGTTTTGATCTTTCGGAAGAGATCAAGCAAGCCAAGGCGGAGGAGTCGGGTTAAAAATTAGAAAATTTTTGATCAAGCAAGCCTTGGCATTTGTTTGGAGGATGCAGTATGGTCCTTTATTCGGATACAGCCGAGAACATGTCTTGTGTTTGCTATCCTATCATTGGTTTATTTCTTAGTCCCTCTGCTGGTGAAGACTTTGGTATTTCGGCTAGTGGCAGCTGTCTCAAAAGATTTGGCAGATGACATGTTGTGGCTCGTTCTCTTTGTTATTTTTGGTTGTTTCTCTTTCTCGAAACTTATTTTTAGCTCGGTCACTGAGGAATTCCTGAAGGTGACCATTGTCGAGTAACCAGGCCACTTCCTCCCAGAGTTGCAGGCAATCCTTGATCCTGTGTCCGTGCATGTTGTGAAATTCGCACACTAAGTTATGCTTCCTTTGTGAAAGATCCAATTGTATAGGCCTGGGCCATCCGTGGCTAGTGAGACTACTAGTCATTTTCCTTATGTATCATATTCGAGTTGGTAGTGCGTTGGCACATTATGACATCATTTGAGACTTTTGGCAATGTCTGAGGTGGCTTATTGCCTGAGCAGCTTGTACTGGGTGAGACAAGACTATGGGACCTGGGATCAGTGCGATCGGATTACATGAAGTAGATTAAAGAGCAAATATAGTTATTTGGTTCATAATGAGGCAATGGATAATGTCAAGAGAAGGAACTCAATGAATTATTTACTCAATAGTTGGTCATGAATTTTTACATATCTCTTCCGTTGTGGCAGTATTACCAGAGTTGAAACAAGACTTATATATGTCAGGATGTGCGTTGCAAGCATCGAATTCGTGAAGTTTTGGCTATTTTTATCAGAGAATGTTATTATGGTCATGTAAGTTATGCAGTGCATAGTGTTGATTCAACAACGGTATGCAATCATGTAGTGGTGCATCGCATAGAGATAGATATGGTGTTCGTATGATGGAAGCGGGCATCGCAGAGAATTCCGGATGTTGGAATCGAGCTCTAAACCTCATTTGGCTGAGTAAAAGGGAGTATCTTCATATTAGTTGGAGCTAATGTGCTCAACTGAGTTATGATAGCACGGATAGGTGCACGAGGGGTTGAATAGTGATTTAAGACAACTCCATTGCAGTCCTTAGAACGTTCGAGGACGAACGTATGTTTAAGTGGGAGAGAATGTAATGACTCGATTGGTCATTTTGAGATCTAGCATGTCTTTTGGCGGGTTGTGGCTTTGAGTAGCTATAGTTCAGGTGTTACGACTTGTTCGCATGGTCGGAATTGAAATTCGGGAAGTTCAGAGTTAATTTGAAAAGATAATTCTTATTTTGGAAGCTTTAAGTTGGAAGATTTTGACTAAGGTTGGATTTTGAGTAAACGACCTCAGAATCTGTATTTAAAGGATCCAACAAGTTCATATAATGATTTTGGACTTGGGTGTATGTTCGGATTGGGTTTTAGATGACCCGAGAGCATTCGAAACCTATTGTGGAAGTTAGCATTTTGGAAGAATTTTATAAATTTAGGTTGAAGTGCATTTCAATGTGATCGATGTCATTTTAGGATCCCGATTTTAGGAATAGCTCCGTACGGTAATTTTGCTGTTGGGGCGCGTCCGGAAGTGGATTCGGAGGACTGTAAGTCATTTTGGGGTCATTTGGAAAAGGTTAGAAATTTGAAGGTTTTAAGGAGTTTGAGAAGAAGTGGACTTTTCGATATCGGGGTCGTACTCCAATTTCGGAAGTTGGAGTAGGTCTGTAATGTCAAACGTGACTTGTGTGCAAAGTTTGAGGTCAATCGGACATGATTTAATAGGTTTCAGCATCAAATGTGGAAGTTGAGAGTTCTAAAGTTTATTAAGAATGAATTGGGGTGAGATCCATGATTTTAATATGGTTTGATGTGATTTGAGGCCT
This sequence comes from Nicotiana glauca, assembly GCA_026770625.1. Lineage (NCBI taxonomy): Eukaryota > Viridiplantae > Streptophyta > Magnoliopsida > Solanales > Solanaceae > Nicotiana > Nicotiana glauca. The sequence goes on from MU718479.1 coordinate 40,451, forward strand.
CAAGCAGGTCCATGTTATGTTATGGTATTGGTTTATATGAGTGGATGGGGTCCCGTGGACCTTGGGTGTATTTCAGAGGTGTTTGGGTTGTATCGCCCTCTTATTTGATAGTTCAACATCGTTTGTTTGGGCATAAATGGAACTATATTGAGAAAATGACCTTTGATTTTTTATTGGATTGAACCATTAGATCGTATCGTAATTACTGAGCCACAACAACAAGAATAGTTGCATGTTGATGTCGTATAAGAGAGTTATGCCCATTTCTGTGTTGGACAAAACTGCTGATTTCTGGTGCGATGATTTGTTCTTTGCGAATGCGAGAGAGTTTCCGTGAATGCGAATAAGGATTTCTGGGTTGACCGCTCAACGCGAAAAATTGCACTTCACGAACGCGAAGGCCTCTCACGAAGGCGATGAAGAAAAATTGCTTGGACAGTGTTTTAAACCGAGAATTTTAGTATCTTGGGCATTTGAGTTCTAGAACTCCGTTTGAGGTGATCGTCTAAACAAGGGGGTAAATATCTGACCTTTATTTTGATGTTTACATGATTATTTCTATTAGTTTCTATTTATCCGTGTTTGGATTGTAGAAATTAGAATTTTGAGCCCCAAAGTTGAAAAATCATGAATCCTTATTTTGAGGGTCAATTCATTGACGAAATTTGATGAATTTTGGGGTATAGGCCATATGAGTTATGGGTAATATTATTTTCAATAATTTTTGGAATACGAGCACGTGAGCCCTAGGATTGACTTTATTGACTTTTCAAGTGGAGTTGGGAGTTGTTACAATGAGTATTAAAGAATATTTTTATTGTTTGCACATTGCTTGACTAATTTTGGATCGACGGACACCAATTTGAGGTGTTAGAGCGATGTTGGAGCCGGTTATGGAACTTTGGAGCGAGGTAAGTCTCCTTTCTAACCTTGTAAGATGGAATTTATCCCATCGGTGAAATGAATCGATTTGTACTTCTATTTGTGGGGTCTATGTATACATGAGGTGATGGGAGTCCATACGTAGATACTATTATTGTTTATGTCCGGGTAGTTTTAGGTTCATACCATACTTTATGGACACCGTTACTTGATTATATTTTTTAATTGTATTAAATGGAACTAAGTTGAGGGTTTTTAAGGATTTAAAAGTATCAAGTTGAATTGTCTTTATTTTGAAAAGAATCAAGAAATGGTTATGATTTAATGATATATTTATATTTAATCACATTGCAAGTATGATCCGCGAGCGTGGGAACTCCTTAAATTTATATTTGACCGCGTCGCATGTATGATCTGTGAGCGGGGTAATTTGTTAAACTTATAGTTGACCGCGTCACATGTTTGATTCGTGAATGGGGTAAATAGATACATCTATGGTTCGTGTCGTTTGATCCTCGGCAGTGCATAGTTTAACTATTATGTCGGATCGGGTCATACGACCTCGATATGATTTGCGCATGACTTAATTGATTGTTCAAGAATATTTGATAATTGATGTGGCCTCGTTGGCCGGAGATATAAATTGTTAGAAGATGAATATAAATTTGTAAATCTGGTCGATAGGGAAGTCGGGTTAAAAATTAGAAAATTGGAGCCCCGAGTCAACTATGCGGTCGCATTTGCGATCGCAGAGTAAACATGCGGTCCGCATAATGGACCGTAGAATGCTCCCCAAAAACTAAACATTCTGACTCAGTCTGCGATAATAATGCGGTCCGCATTCATGTTTTGCAGTCGCAAAGTGCACCGCAGAACTGACCTTCACAAATTCAAAGGAAAATATGCGACGACTTATGCAGTCCACATTTTTAATTATGCGACCGCATTTCGACCACATTTCTGACTTCAATTTTAACCAACATTCTGCCTCACTCTGCGTCAGCTATGCGGTCCGCATTTCAATTATGCGACCGCATTTCTGACTTCAATTTTATCCAACATTCTGCCTCACTCTGCGGCAGGTATGCGGTCCGCATTTCAATTATGCGACCGCATTCTGGACCGCATTTTTCGCGTTTATTCTGGAAACTTATTCTTGAATTTTTAATACATCATTCAATCCAAAAAGGTCCGCGCCGTGGCGACACAATCCTAACTTGGCACCACGAGATCCGGGTTTTTGAGTAGGGATTTCATGGGGCCTTACAGTAGAGGATCGAGACTGGCGTGTGCTGTGTTACAGTTCAGTTTTGAAAGGAAGTTCATGAAATTCTTAGGCAACGGGTAGCCTCAGGTAATCAATGGAATGATACTGCTAATTGGAAGTGATTTGACAAAAGTATATATCTCGAAAAAAGGTAATGTGATTAGACTACTGATACTTCGGTAGTATTGTGTCGCTTTCTTGTTAGATCGACTGATGATGTCTGAGTTTGGTTGATGGCACAGGGGAAATTTTAGAATATCTTTCGTGGAATGATTGGGTACTTGAGGTGTGATATGTATTCATACGGCAGAATTCGAGACCAGGTATGGTGATTCGTGTGCTATATGGAATTAGAGACTGGGAGTTCTCAGGTACAGACTATGTAGTGGTTGTGGATCGTGTGTATTGGTACTGTTTAGCGGCTATTGGGATTTGGAGGCCTAGGTAGACCTTTCTTTGCTTGGTATGTTAGATTTTGGATATGATGATGGGGTAAACTGGTTGTCTCAATGTTGGGTTATTCTAGACTATTGCGCTACGGGCTATGCCGAAAATGCCACGGGTTGAGTGGCGAAGTGCATTGGATTATGTTCTTGCACAGTGGTTTATATTTCAAAGGCCCAGCGGACGGCTGGGAAGGATCGCTTTTCTTAATTAGGCCTTCACGATGGATATCAGTGCAAAGGTTTCTACCATTGATTTAATTCCGATGTTAAGGGACTTTTAGATGCGTTTCTTGTGGCCGGGCATGTCGCCGGGTGAGGTGGTGAATTTCGGTACTGATTTGTTGTCGGACACTGTACTGTTTGGCTCCAGCAAGAATTATAGTAGTGGAGGGAGAATCTTCAGGCTTTCTTGGTAATGAGTTCGTTGGTAAGCCGACGTGGATACGTGCTTAACTTGAGTTGGCTTGGTTGGCCCCGATGTGTACTGGTGAGGGATAGGTTGATTCGATCATTATTGAACTTGTTAAGTGATTGGGGGAGATCTATGAGTTGCTTTTCTGTGCTACGAGATGTTATGATTGTTGGTTATGGGTACATATGGTGCGGTTCTATTGGGGATTCATAGAGAAAGTCGAGCGGGAAGAGTAATGGGGTATTGGTCGGTAAATGGAGTAGTGGTTATGACCTATCAGGTTGCATGTCGTATGTTATCTATTTCACTGTGGGTGTAATGAATTGCTTTGGTTTCAAACATCAAATTGTACGTGGCAGTTGATTTTGAGCATAGCGACTTGGGGTGTTTCATGTGTAACAGTGTTTGGATAGGATCGCGCATTGTGGCGAGGCCACACGGGGGTATGACCCTTCAGGGTAGATTCAAGTATTCAATTTCCATGATGTGAGACATGGTCTCAGCCTTGTGTTATAATGGTACTTATGAGCTTGAGGTACAACTCTTTCGTTTGAGTCATTTGTCATGATTTGAGTATGTTCAGACCGTTCCTCATTGGTGCGTGTATTATGCAAGTTGTGGCTTAGGCCTGTGTTGAGGTGTCATATTACCAGAGTGGTGTGTTGGATTTGAGGTGATCGTTGGAGCCATTAATGAATATGAACAGATTTGATTTTAGCTTGTTGGAAGGATAATATCGAGGTTCGGCTCGAAAATCTGCTGTGGTATTAGTCAAAAGGGAAGTGGCTTCATGAATGGTTGATTTGAGAAATGGTTACGGTTTGCTGCTTGTTTCATTTATCGTTGGAAGTATATGAAAGTGTTGGAATGAGACTTTTGCTAAATAAGAGGTTTTCTATCGGTATTTGGTTGTTGTGGGTAACTACTGTGAATAGAAGTTATCGTTTCAAGTGCTTGGATTATGTGGTATATCATACGATTTCACCTGAGGTTGCAGGTATGGGATATTACAGCTGGTTCGGGCTTATTCTGAGTATAGAGGTGAGGTTCTGATCTTGTGTATGATTTCGGAAAGTGCAATGTGGTTCTACGGTTTATGGTCTAGATGGATTGTGAGATTTTAGCTATGTTGTGTTATATAACCTATGCGAGATAGGGTGATGTGGGATCACCTCAGGTATATGCTTAGTAAGTTCATTCAGCTATTGGTTGGCTTCTAGTACAACTCTGGGTACGCTCGCGGATGAGCGTTTGTTTAAGTTGGGGAGGATGTGACGACCTGACCCGTCGTCTCATGAGTTACCGCTCCGTTTCCCCCATTTTATGCTTGTTCATGTTTCATTATCAGTATTTGGTGTGTTAGAGTTTATTTGGATCGGTTTTGGTAGAAAAGGAGACACTTAATCTCTTTAAGGAAGGCTTGGTTTGAAAAAGTCAACCGGAGTTTGACTTATGAGTTATAGGGCTCGGATGTGATTTCCGGTGATTTGGTTAGCTTCGGTGGATGATTTGTTACTTAGGAGCATGATCGGAAGTGATTTTGGAGGCTCGGTGTAGAATTAGGCTTGAATTGGCGAAGTTAGTATTTTGGCGAATTCCGGTTGATGGGTGAGATTTTGATCCGAGGGTCGGAATAGAATTTCGAGAGTTGCAGTAGCTTCGTTGGGTGATTTTCGATGTGTGTGCAAAATTTAAGGTCATTCAGAGGTGTTTTGGTCGGGTTTTTGATCGAATGCGTGTTTCGAAAGTTTTTGAAGAACTTAGATGTGGATTTGATGTGATTTGATGGTTTAGTGTTAATCGTGGTGTTTGGATAATTGGAGCAAGTTCAAATAAGGTATTGGATCATGTTTGTGTTTTAGTTGAGGTCCCAGGGCCTCGGGGTGAGTTCGGATGGTTAAACGGAGAGTTTTGGAGTTGTTGCATGTTTAAGTTTGCTAGTATCTGGTGTTTTCGCACCTACGATTATGGGACCGCAGGTGCGGTCTCGCAGAAGCGAGTGGGAAGGCGCAGAAGTGGAAAATTTGGTCCATGTTAGGTTCCGTAGAAGCAGAAAATAGGACCGCATAGGTGGTCCCGCTGGTGCAAAATTTGGGCCACAGAAGCGGTCAAGGCCCTTAAGTGAAGGTCCACAGAAGCGGACGTGGACCACAGATGCGGAAGTCGCAGAAGGGACATTGTTACCGTAGAAGCGGAATTGCCTGGCCAGTTAAATGAAATAGTCTTCTTCGTGAATTTTTGAAAGAACAACACTTTGGACTTCGAACTTGTTGAGCTTTCTGGCGATTTTGAAGTGGGTTTCGAGGGCTTTAATCAGGTATGGATTCATGGACTTAGAATACGATTCTATGGTGTAAAAACATGGATTTAGACTGAATAATCAAGGAATCAAAGGTCAAAAATGGTGATTTAGGGCTTAAACTTAAGAGAGTTTAAAATAGGGATTTGAGGGGTCAAATGGACTCCGCTTCTTGTGATTTTGATATGTATGGACTTGTGGCAATATGAGGAATCCATTGATGTGAATTTTATAATTTTTCGAGAAGTGGTCCCGGGGCTCGGGTTTTGCTAGTTTCAAGATCTTTGCTGTTTTTCGAGTGGGTATTGTCCCCTTAGTATATTGTGATGTATTTGCTCTGATTTTGGTTAGATTCGACACGCGTGGAGGCCGATTTGAGGGGCAAAGGCATCGCGAGCTAGAGATTTCACTGGTTCGAGGTGAGTAATGATTGTAAATGATATTGTGAGGGTTTGAAACCTCGGATTTGCACATCATAGAGCTATATTGAGGTGGCTTGCACGCCGGATAGCGAGCGTGGGGTAGAGCACCGGTGGGGATTGTAACTTGGTCCGTCCCGATTGATGAAATTACTATGTATTTGACTGAAACTACTTGTTATTATCATACTTTGGGCTGATTGCCGTGCTTGGGCTTCGTGCCAACTATGTGAATCCTTCAGGGATTGATATCACCGTTTTTTGCATCACTTTTGCATATTATTTGATCTTGGTCCAAGGTTTTAATGCTGTTTTGCAAACCCAGCCATCTTTCTAAGATTTGAAAACTGAAACAATATTTGATTGACGTTTTGAGCTTAGAACCATCATTTTAACATTGCCCAAGTGGCTTATGTGCATTACTGGACTGAGCATAGATCGGGTTGCACGCCGCATCGGTGTCATATTGATATTGAGGCCGAGGGCCTGGATGATGCCACGATATGGCTTGATATTGCACTTGGGCTGTAGGAGCCCCTCCGGAGTCTGTACACACCCCCAGTAAGCGCTGTCGACGTTAAATGGATCGGGCTGCACGCCACAGCGGGTACCAGAGCGTACCGTCATATGCATTGCATTGCACTCATGCATTTGTTCCTATTTGTATTATTTGTCATGACATTTCAGCACTCGCATTTCATTGGCTTCCATGCTACTTCTAGCACTGCTTACTTGATACCCTGGTATTATTTGTTAATGGAGTGCTATGCTCGAGGGGCTAACTTATGTGTTGACTTGCACTATCTGTTTCGCATTCATTTTCTTAACTGTTGGAAAAAGATGTTTTCGAAAGAGGTTTTAAACTGAGCCCAGATATTTCTAAAGCTTACACGGTTTCACTGTTTTTCTCAAAGGGTTACACTGTTCTATATAACATGATGGCTTGCTTTACGTGGTTTCTTGCTATTCAGTTATTATTTTACTTTATTACTCACTGAGTTGGAGTACTCACTTTACTCCCTGCACCTCACGTGTAGATGCAGGTATTGGTTTACCCGGTAGCGGGTTTGAACTGGTTGAGGATTTGCTATCGTACCTGAGCAAGGTGACCGCTAGTGTTCGCGGCACCGGACTTCTTCCTTTTTGATTCCAGATTTTATTCTATGTATTACAGGCTTGTAGTTGTATCAAAAATCCTTCTAGATGCTCGTGACTTGTCAAAACCCCGATTTCGGGCTGAGTCGGGATGGGTTCCCTATTTTATCACGTTATTCCGCAATATGATTTTATTATCTATGATTCAGACTTGTTCATGCTATAACTATTAAAAGAGGCATTGTTGTTCTGTTGGCTGGCCTTGTCTTCATGAGAGGCGCCATCACGACCGGGTTTGGGGAATTGGGTTGTGACAACAATCTCCATACTTGGTTCCAATCTTCGATCAATCAAGTGACTACATTTCACCCTTATACCATTTTCCCGTAGGGATACGCTACCATGACCTTCTGTACCAGGTAACAAGTCTGCACATCGATACCATCGACCGTACTAATGTTGTAAAGCAAATCAAAAATCCGAAATCAGTACTCAAAGCCTCTTACACAGGACACCAATCTCAAGTGATACTAAAGACAACACCAGCTTACTCTAGCCTTCTGAATCCTTTTTCCATGCTCACCCAAGCTGGTGACATTCTTGTCGACACCAAACTGCAACCTTGATCCTCAACTTCCAAATCCTATGCTGCTCGATGCACTCAATCATACCAAAGCGCAAGAGTACAAAAATTCCATCAAACTCCTAAACCACTAATAGGGTAAACACTTCATCATATAGAAACCTTTTACTTAACTCATTTCAACAGAACCATTGCAACACGTAACTAGATTCCTATAACCGCAAAAATACAACCTCGAGTCGTGATCTAAACCACCATAATCCTTCCAGGATCCATCTACAAATAACAGGCCATAACACTCGAATCCCTTCACATAAAATCAATTACGGCAACCGTCAAGCCTCGCACGCACTGAAACCAAGCACGTGTATAAATTATCATGCTGAAGGAACTGATCATTGCCACCATCGTGCCAATTCAACCATTGCTAACTGATACAACTTCTTCTAATTTACTCTATGATTGACTTAGGAATAATAATATCCCCATTCAAAATATCACGAACCCAACTCTGCACTTGTCCTAAGTGACCTAATTTCACGAGGCCACATCGTGTCAAAACCCACAAACTATTTCATACCCTTCTTCTGCACATAATTGCGTCTTCAAATAGTACGCCCATTCTGACAATTCTTCTATGAATCCAAAGTTATTTTCTCCCATTCCTCCAATACTATACCGCAGATCGAAGATAAAATAGAACACTCTAAGCCCCTTTCATAATCCGTTGTAAAAGCTTGATACCAAACCATTCCACGGACTCGAAGTCCTTAGGCACCACACTTTAACATTTGAATCCACTAGGACCGTTGCTGAGAGTCACCCACTATGACTTGGTCCCAAATATAATAAAACCCCCAAGGCTTTACTAGAACATGAACACCCTCTCAAAGAAGCACCCAGCTGAACCACCTTTCCTGTAAATCACCTCTATACAAAGCATAAATCCTGAATCTTCCCAAAACCTAAACATGAACCGATAAGGCCAAAGATAGCACATATTCCTCAAATCCTTAGCTCAAATTACCACTAATGTTTTCTTTCCTTAGTCGTAATAACCCACAAGTACACAATAACCAGAAACCACACAAGTAGACAACCACGTAGTCCAATCATAGATGGTGGGGATCTCCCACTTAGCTTGAAGCTACAATTACATAACCCTGAGAATCACCAGGTTCCTTCTTCCCTATTGGCATCACCTAAAAATCCAACAACATATTCCAAACTCGAAGTGATGTTGCACCTAAATAAAAATCCATGGACCTAGTCGCTGTCCACCATGAATTTCCCAAATGGCTCCAGGCATTCCTCAAGGCGTGTAACCATCCTACCACGAACTCATATGTTACTCTGCTACTCTCCCACTTTGGTTCAACCCTCTCCTTTAAGTAACTCCTCGACTTCTACTTTTCACGCTTGACCTTCCACCAATTCAGCTACCATAAAATAACTCCCACATGTCATTCCTTGTCCTTCGTTGCCCAATTGTTGCCTTAAATCCGAATCCATCTCCGTAACACCCAAACAAATGAGCCACTACCAACTCTAAGCCTCTTAAAAGATCATCTTTCTCGAGCAATCGGTACTAGAACTACCAATTTCGAAATTTCTACACTCTGTTATCTCTGACAACCGTATCTCATGCACTATTTTATAATACCCTGCCCTGAAGGTAAATTGAAGAAGGGCATAACATCGGCAAACCTTAACGTGTTCAACAAGGACGATGACATCACATCATAATTGAGAACTCTACTACGCTTGAAAATACAGTGCCTCGTTACTCCATTAACCCAAATCTGAACATTCCTAGTTCGATTGCCTTTCCTCGACGCCTAGACAAGCATCCTACCACTGCACAAACACTATGCGATAGTAATGCACGAATCGTCATAACAATCAATGCCAAACCTCAAAACCTTAGGTAATACTAATACTGAGACTGAAACGGCAGGACGGCCTTTCGAAAGACGACAGTAATATCCCAATCAAATATGTAGGTAGAAAATCTTGCACCATATTTGTAGTACCATGATAATTCCTTGATTCCCAATCCATAACAAGTGTTTCACATCGCATAAGATTGAATAGGAAGGAAATAAAGGTGCAAGCCTCAAAAGGATCAATTCTCATGTTGAGGAATCAAGAAGGGAAGTGCTCCTAACAACCTTGTAGCCTCTCGAAGATAAGTACAGACGTCCCCAAAATCAGCAAGACTCTACTAGACTCGCTCATGAGTCGTGAGACCTAAGTGAACCTAGTACTCTAATACCATGTTGTCATGACTCAAAATCCGTTAAAGGTCATGATGGCGCCAGACACCACTGTCAGGCAAAAGCCAACACTAAATAGTTAATTAAATTCTCATTTTATATTTTTGAGATAAAAAATTTCCTTCAACTTAACTAGTAAAAGATGTACTTTACAAAATAATAATAATGTTTTCCAATTTCAATACTAAATATCCCATAATCATCCTAGAACCCGGTATCATAAATGCATGAGCATTTACTAGGAATTAAAATAAAATACAATAATTGTTCGGAATATAAACTTGGACAAAAAAGAAAAACACAAGTACTCTACAGGAGAATCTGCTGGCTGCGGATTGTCTCATAAGATGCAACTCACCTAATTCCCCATACAAGGCCACCTGGCATACTTGTGCATATATAACAAAATATACAGCAAGTGTAGTATGACTACCAAAACAACACGTACCTAGTAAGTATTCAGTCTAATCTCGAAGAAGTAGTGACGAGAGGTCAATGGCCAACAATAATATACCAATAATATGATAAATTGTGAATTTCTTTAAGGCGACCGTAAACTCAATAACATGAAGCAGGTAGATAATTTTTTTGTTAATAGGAGATTCCCAAATTTATTTTCATCTTTTAACAATTTATATCTCCGGCCAATGAGGCCACATCAATTATCAAAAATTCCAAAACAGTCAATTAAGTCATGCACAAATCATGTTGAGGTTGTACAACTCAATCAAACATAATATTTAAATTATGCACTGTGAAGGGTCGAACGACGCAAACCATAGATGCATCTAATAACCCCGCTCGCGAATCATATACGTGACAAGGTCAAATATAAATTTAAGGAATTACCCCGCTCGTGGATCATACATGAGATAGAGTCAAATATAAATATAAGGAGTTCCCCCGTTTGCGGGTCATACTTGCGACGCGGTCAAATATAAATTTATCTTTAAATTATAAACCTTACTTGATTCTTTTCAAAATAAAGATAATTCAACTTGAAAATTTTAAATCCTTAAAAATCTTCAACTTGATTCCATTTTATACAATTAAAAAATATACTCAAGTAACGGTGTCCATAAAGCATGGTATAAACCTAAAACTACCCGAACATAAGCAAGAATAATAGCTACGTGCGGATTTTCGTAACCTCATGCGTACGTATCCCCCACAAATAGAAGTACAAATCGATCATTTCACCTATAGGGTAAATTCCATCTTACAAGATTAGAAATGAGACTTACCTCGCTCCAAAGTTCCATAACCGGCTCCAACATCGCTCTAACACCTCAAACCGGTGTCCGTCGCTCCAAAACTAGTCAAGCAATGTGCATACAATAAAAATATAATCTAATACTCACAATAAATCAATTTGTAACAACTCCCAACTCTGCTTGAAAAGTTAATAAAGTCAATCCTCAGGCCCACGTGTCCGTATTCCGAAAATTACTGAATATTACCCATGACTCATATGGTCTATATCAAGAATTTCATCCAATTTCGTCCATGAATCGACCCTCAAATCAAGGATTTACCATTTTTCAACTTTGGGTCTCAAAAATCCCAATTTCTACAATCCAAACACGGATAAATATAGAAACCAACAGAAATAATTATGGAGAAACATCAAAATGATAGTCAAATATTTACCCCCTTATATAGAGCAGCGCCGCAAAAATCACCCCAAATGGAGCTCTAGAACTTAAGATATGCCCAAAATACTAAAATTCTCGGTTTAAAACACCGCCCAAGTGATTTTTCTACATTGCCTTTGCGGGAGAATATCGCGTTCGCAAAGAGAAATTTTATGCATTGACCGGGAAACCCAGAAATCCTTCTTCGCATTCGTGAAGAACAAATCTTGGCATTAGAAATCAACAATTTTGTCCGACACAGATATGGGCATAACACTCTCATATGATATCGAAATTCGATGATTCCTATTTCTATGGCTCCGTAATTACGATACGGATATAATAGTTCAATCCAATCACAAATAAAAGGTCGTTTGCTCAATATAGTCCCCTTTATGCCCAAAGAAATGATGTTGAAACATCAAATAAGAGCGCAATACAACCCAAACACCTCTAAAGCACACCTGAGGCCCCCGGAACCCCGTCCAATCACACAAATAATCACATAAAATAAAAAGGACATGCTAGAAATCTCAAATCACATCAAACAATATCAAAATCTTGAATCACACCCCAATTCAAGCTTAATGAACTTTAGAACTTCCAACATCCACATTCGGTAACGAAACTTTTCAAATCACGTCCGATTGACCTCAAATTGTGAACACAAGTCACATTTGACATTACAAACCTACTCCAACTTCCTGAATTGGAATCCAACCCCGATATCAAAAAGTCCACTTCTGGTCAAACTCCTCAAAAACCTTCAAATTTCTAACTTTCACCAAATGTCCCCAAAATGACCTACGGATCTCCGAATCCACTTCTGGATGTGCTCGCAACACCAAAATATCCATACAGAGCTATTCCCATACTCGTAATCCTAAATAGGCATCAATAACATTGAAATGCACTTCAACCCAAATTTATGATATTCTTCCAAAATGCTAACTTCCACAATAGGTGTCGAAACGCTCCCCGGTCATCCAAAACCCAATCAGAACATACACCCAAATGCAAAAATATCATACGAACCTGTTGGGACATTCGAATCCCAATTTCGAGGTCAGTTACTCAAAATCCAACCTTAGTCAGAATCTTCCAACTTAAAGCTTCCGAATGCGAATTCTCTTTCCAAATTAACTCTGAACTTCCCAAATTTCAATTCCGGCCACGCGAACAAGTCATAATACCTGAAGTGTAGCTACTCCTGGTCTCAAATTGCCGAATAACATGCTAGATCTCAAAACGATTGGTCGGGTCGTTACAATAAAAAGCGAAGCAACTTTGTAGGAGTTGTTGGGAGTTTGTTGCATATTTGATTCATATTATAATTAGAACTAAACTTATAGTTTAAATCGGAAAAAATATTGTGTAGTATATTGAATATTATAATTAAATTCATTTTTAACTTGCTTTATTATATCCAGTAAATTCTTAAAGCTAGTGATTGAGAAAATATTATTTTGGTCTATAAATTAACCTAATGATATTTACAAGACAATAAAAGCAAAAGTTTTCAAATACATAAGTGTCAAGAACCTAGTAGAATATATTAGAATAACACAATTTAACAATCAAGAATAATAAATTTACGATAATACTATCTTTGAGCACCTCGTAACTCGAGTCTCTTGCAACCTATTAGCATGAAACATACGTAATATATAATTTAAATGACTGGAAAAATATTGTAAATGTTAATGTTCTCATAATTTTAAATTTAAAGAATAGTCAATAGAGACATATAATTAATTTACCACTGATGAAGATATGCATTACCCTAAGAATCTAAAACATGAAGAATAAAATAGATTACAGGAGCGTACCTTGTGTTGATACCCAATTTTTTCCTATGTATTTTATACACCCAAATATTCTCAAAATAGTATATTCATGCATATATAAGCATTCTCAAGAGTTTTGGTATTTTTCCTTATTTTTTAAAGTTTTTAGAATCAATTTGTTGTCTGTTTTAATAGTTCAAAATTCAATAATTATTTCCAGACTGTCATTATTGGTGAATAATTTATTTTATTCTCATATTTACACCAAAATATAGTTAAGGTGATTTTTGTATGTTTTTTACAAAATTGATCGTTATTTTTAAAAGCTAATTGTGTATAAATGCAATTATAGCCTATTCTATGATTAATAGTGTTTATAATTGTAAAATTAGTTCTAATATTTTTTAATTAATACATACATATTATTAATTGGTTCATCATCTTCAATTTTCTTTTAAATCCATTTTTTACTATTTTTATAAAATAATAGGGGGAAAACTTGCTATTTCAATTTTGGCCACATTTCATTTCAATTATAGCCTCAATTTCGTTTTAATCTTACACCCAATTGACCCCAAATCAGGCCCCAAATCCACGACTCGATTCAATTTTTTTTACCCGACCCCTGACCTAATTAACAAACCCGTCTGTTTGTATTTTTAAATCCTGGCCGTTGATCATTCTGATCAACGGCCCTCATTCGTTCTTTCCTTTTTAACTATACACGACCTAACCCTAACCCTCATTTCCCCTTCGACCGCCGCCTTCAAACCCTCTCCTTCTCTCAAATGCTCTCAAGCCCTCGAAACCCTAATCATCTCCCTCGTCTTCTCCGATCAATCTCACCGGAGTCCATGGCTTCTCAGGCCATGGACAACTTGTGCTCACCTGTTTTAACCCCCAGGCATTGGTTGTTCAAGGTTTTGAGGTCTGACCTCAACAATGCCTGTTCAGATCCTCCGCAGATCTGAGGTCCTATGGCCTCTCCGGCTCCGTTCCGACGTGTTCGAGCTTTAAAAGGCCTAGCTATGGTTCAGACCTGTTCGAGACCAGACCCTTTCCAAGCCTTCTCATTGCTAGGGTTTCTGAGAAACCCTAAAAGCTTGTTCGAGGTTCCTTCTTCCTTTATTTTCTTAGATCTGTGATAGATCTATGTTATACTTGAGGTTTTAAAGCTTTTCCCTAATTTTCTCTCTAAAACTAGTCTGTTTCAATTTAGGCCTTTCAAAATCTTAAAAACGATTTCCGTTTCTTCTTTTTCTTGTTTCTTTGTGTGAATCTGCTTGTTTATGCCATGTTTTATGAGTTTTTATGCCATGTTTTATGAGTTTTCGCTTATGTATTGTATCCTTTCCTCGCATGTCTTCTCCTATTTGCTATTATTACGCATGTGCTTCTATCTGTGCTCTGTTATTTCTTCTACTGGTTTCTACAACATGTTTACATGTCTATCTTTTGTGTTCCTTTACTATTTTCTTACTGAGTCTTGTTTGCCTTTACCAGACCTGTGTCTGAGTTCTAAACCTATTTCATCTACTGTTCCTAAGTTCTATGTCACCTCTTTTCTCTCCTGAACTTGCTTGAGTTCTGAGCTTTTTCTTAAACCTTTTCTTTATGATTTTTTCACTATGTTGCGTCGAACTTGCTATTGTATCTGTGTGCTCTGAAAGAGACCTTGAGTCTATTTCAATGATTTGCCTTCTCCTTTCTGTACCCTACTTGAATTGAAACCCTAGGGTTTGGGGTTTTTGCGAGTTTTGGGTTCTGTGTTGGTACTAGGGTTCTATTTAGGACCCCGGGCTCTCTCAAACTCATGCTGAGTCTATAAACTGAGCTGGAACTTTCCTTTGCTTATGATTTTGAAACTGTCTATGCCAATCTTTTCTTTCTTGTTTGACACTTGTGTGCTTATATATGCGGGTTTTTCTTTCAAAAGGGTTCTGCCAACTTGTAATTGATTCCAATTTCCTTTTAATAAGGCTCGATTGATTTGTTACTGATTTCTCCAATTAAACTTTTCCTCACCATTTTTTTGACTAAGTTCATTCGAACAGAGCTTTCAATTTACTGGTTGTTTGATTGATCTACTTGCCTTATTTCTCAAAAATCATGTACCATAGGATTCTTGCCTTAAAAAACAATATGTGTATTTACCTATTTTATGATACTTTGGAAAGATTTTTGATTATTTCTCTTTCCTTAATTATCCCATGCCCGTTTGAAATCAAATCCCTTAACCAAAGGGAAATCCTATGTGATTGATTGAAAACTATTTTCTTACCTCTTTTCTTACTTGTCTTTTGCTCTATAAAAAGGGACGACTCTTTCTCCTCTTACACACTTCGGAATTCAAAAAAAAAACATTATAGACCTCACAAACACTTCTCACAACTACACACGACACAATTGCAATACTTTCTCTACTACTACTTTCTCTACTTCTAATACTGAGCAATCTGCTCCTCTTCTCTTTTACTGTCTGAAACATTCTTGAGTTCCTTCGAACTCTCAAGTATTTGCTGAAGAACTTGAGTTTGCTCCTGCTGACTTTTGGCTGTTTACTTGCTCTTATTGTCACGTTATTCTAGTGTTTGCAACTGGTATGTCGCTCTTAATTAAATACTTCCCCTCCACTATGTGATTACTTTACTCCTAGCCTTTTATGCTTTCTTGCACTATACATCTACATCCTAGTCTTTTATGATTTCTTTCTTTATGTTTCTGCACTCTTAGTCCGTTATGTTTCCTTTCTTTCCTTATGTTTCCGTAAATGCTTCTCTATGTGAGTCCCTTCCCTTTAACCCCTTTGTATGAGAGTATAGTTCCAGTCATGGCAGCATCATATTATTGCTGCCCATGACTTTGAACTAAGTTCTTTTGAACTCTCACTCAAACCAATTCCCACTTCCCTTTCCCCCTTTATGTGCTGAGCCTTGACTCAAGTCTGGTGGTGTCCTGATCACCATCCAGACTCAGGTCTGACCTCTAA
>MU718488.1:14836-26707 GCA_026770625.1 Nicotiana glauca
TTGCATATGTGGCTAGGTGTTTGAATTGTCAGCAGGTCAAGTATGAGCATCAGAGGCCTGGTGGTTTGTTTCAGAGGATTGAGCTTCCCGAGTGGAAATGGGAGAGGATTACCATGGATTTTGTTACCGGACTTCCGGTGACTCGGAAGAAGTTTGATGCTATTTGGGTCATTGTTGATAGGCTGACTAAGTCAGCGCATTTTATTCCTGTTGCAGCCACTTATACATCGGAGAGGTTAGCTGAGATCTACATCCAGGATATTGTTCACCTTCATGGGGTGTCGACATCTATCATTTCGGACCGGAGTACGTAGTTTACCTCGTGCTTTTGGAGAGTAGTTCAGCATGAGTTAGGCACGTAGGTTCAGTTGAGCACAGCACTCCATCCTCCGACGGACGGTCAGTCCGAGAGGACTATTCAGTTATTGGAGGATATGCTCCGAGCCTGTGTCATTGATTTTGGAGGCTCGTGGGACTAGTTTTTGCCTTTAGCAGAGTTCGCCTACAACAACAGCTACCAGTCCAGCATTCAGATGGCTCCATATGAGGCGTTGCATGGTAGGCGATCTCGGTCTCCAGTCGGATGGTTTGAGCCGGGAGAGGCTCGGTTATTGGGTACAGATTTAGTCCAGGAGGCCTTGGATAAGGTCAAGATCATTCAGGACAGGCTTCGTTCGGCTTAGTCGCGGTAAAGGAGTTATGCGGATCGTAAGGTTAGAGATGTAGCTTTCATGTTTGGTGAGAGAGTATTGCTCCGTGTATCGCCTATGAAGGGCGTGATGAGATTTGGGAAGAAGGGCAAGCTTAGCCCTAGGTTCATTGGACCATTTGAGATTCTTGACCGTGTGGGAGAGGTGGCTTACAGACTTGCCTTACCACCTAGCCTGTTAGCCGTGCATCTAGTGTTTCATGTGTCTATGCTTAGGTGGTATCACCACGATCATACCCACATGTTAGATTTCAGCACTGTCCAGTTGGACAAGGATCTGTCCTACGAGGAGGAGCCGATAGTCATCCTAGACCGGCAGGTTCGACAGTTGAGGTCGAAGAGTTTTCCTTCAGTGCGTGTCCAGTGGAGAAGTCAGCCTCCTGAGGCATCGACCTGGGAGTCCGAGTCCGATGTGCGGAGCCGTTACCCTCATCTATTTCCTGACTCAGGTACTTCTTTCTTTTGTTCGTTCGAGGACGAACGATTGTTTTAGAGGTGGAGAATGTGATAACCCAAAGGGTCATCACCGGATTTCTCCCTTATTATACGCTTCCGAGGCCTTTAAAACCTCACTTATAGTTGCCTCGATTTATGTGCGCAGTCTGGGCGCATAGCCGGAAAGCTTTTATGTTGAAATATGTGAAATCTCTAAAATATTTGAAGAATTTTGATATTAATATGATTAAAGTTGACTTCGGTCAACATTTTTGGTAAACGAACCCGGACTCATGATTTGACGGTCCCGGAAGGTCCGTAGAAAAATATGGGACTCGAGCATGTGCCCGGAGTCGAAATCCGAGGTCTAGAACCCGAGTAAAAGAATTTTTTTGTTAAATTATTTTTCTAAAATTATTAAGGAAAATAGAAATGAAAATTGATTAAAAGAATATGGTATCGGGCTCGTATTTTGGTTCCAATGCCAGGTACAAGTCTTATATATTGTTTAAGCACTTTCTGTGATGTTTGGTCGAAATCGGACATCGTTTGACCTGTTTCGGTCTATAAGTTCCAAGTTTGAAAGTTTATGAAGTTTAGAAGAAAAATAATGAGTGTTGAGGCTTGATTCAATGATTTTGATGTTATTTTGGCAGTTTGATCGCTCGAGTAAGTTTTTAGGGTGTTATTGAGTTAGTGTGTGTGTTTGGTTAGGAGCCCCGAGGGCTCAGGAGTAAATTGGAGGTGGTTCGGGGTGTTTTTAAACTTAAGGAAAGTTGGCAGATTTTCTACAATTTTTGCACAGCAAACTTCTTCTTTGCGTTCGCGTCCAGGCCACGCGTTCGCATAGCTTTAGTTGCCTTCCTTCTTCGCGTTCGCGGACATGTCCACGCGTTCGCGATGCCCATGCTTCCCCTTCAACGCGTTTGCGAGTCCTCTCTCGCGTTCGCATACAAGCCAGTCCCAGCCCCCAGTCCCTTCTTCTACGCGTTCGCGATTAGCACCACGCGAACGCGATGCTTTGACCTGTCCCCCCTTTGCGAACGCATAGAGCAAAGTGCTCCAGTGATTTTTTTTAAAAACAGAACATTTCATTACGGGATTTCTACACTTCTTCTCACGAGCTCCCTTCTCCATCAAGCCTTAGGATTCCATTGAAGCTCCCCTCTTTCAAGACCTCTTGGGTAAGTAATTCCCCATCTAATTCCTTCACTTTCCTTCATTAATTGGTGAATTCCTAAGCTTAAAACCATGAAATCAAAGTAGAAATTAGAGCTTTTGGGTAGAGTTAGGTTTTTGGGAACTTTGGGCAATTCAACCTCAATTTGGGGTCGAATCTTAAAACAAATTATATATTTGAACTCGTGGGGTTATAGTGACTAGGTTTTGGTCCGAGCCTCGTGTTTGGACCATGTGGGCCCGGTGTCGAATTTTGGTATTTTTGGAAGAATGCTAGAAAACTCATTTCTAGGCTATGGGATTATGTTGTTGAGCATTTATTGATGCTATTGAATTAATTATGCCTAGATATTATTATTTCGGAGTCGGATTGTAGAGGAAAGGCGGTAATTGAGGATTGATTGCTATTCCTTGGACCGAGGTAAGTGTTTGATCTAACTTTGGCTTTAGGGAATATGATTAGAGTATTATTTATTGTTAATTGCTAAATGATCGAGTGCGGTGTATAGGCATGGTGACGAGTATCTATATACCGGTGTCTAGTATGACCGTGGGTCTTTGTTGGTACTTGTTTTGGTATACTTTGGGACTCTTCCAAGCTAATTAATGATTTTCTACATAATGTGAAAAGTTTGAGGATTAATTATGAAATTGTGAATTCTTTTGAGCGTTGGCTGAAACGATAAAATACTATTGAGTAAGAAATGGAAGAAATGGAAAGAGATATGATTAATCACTTGCCGGGATGGGTTGAGTACATTGATTATCTCCCTTGTCGGAAAGTGAAACTTGTTGTTATTGCTCCCTTGCCGGGATTTGACTGTTTTCTTGTGCTTTCCCTTGCCGGAATATCTATTACTTTTGTCTATCCCCTCGCCCCCATTGTTTGTAATTGTTGTTTGGGTAAGGTTGAGTGATAAAGCACGATGGGTGATGTCGTGCACGATTGTTTGATTATATTATGCATGAAGGAATATTCCGTGTCATGTTTTGATTATGTTACGCACGAAGGAACATTCCGTGCTATGTTTTGATTATATTATGCACGAAGGAACATTCCGTGCCGTGTTTTGATTACATTGTGCACGAAGGAACATTCCGTGCCATGTTTTGATTATATTATGCACGAAGGGACATTCCGTGCCATGCCTTGATTATTAACGCATGAAGGAACATTCCGTGCCATGTTTGATTACTATTGCACGAAGGATCATTCCGTGCCACGTTTTGATTATTAATGCACGAAGGGACATTCTGTGCCATGTTTGGTTTATTACTCTCGTTGATTTTGTAGTTCTACCGTTTCATTCCTCATTTATTTACCTTGTATTCTAAACTGCTACAGCCCCTACAGCTTGCTTCCCTCCCTCTTGACTTGTTAAATTTCTATATTCTCTCATATTGTGTATGTATATATTTGAACTGCACAGGTTTGTTTGGTGGTCCAGTCTAGCCTCGTCACTACTTCGCCGGGATTAGGCCAGGCACTTACCAGCACATGGGGTCGGTTGTACTGATGCTACACTCTGTGCATCTTTTTGCACAGATCCAGGTGTTGGAGCGACAATTGAGTAGCAGTAGCATTTTTGGAGCAAGCTTCCAGTCCAGGGACATTCGAGGTAGCCTAGCTGGCGTTCGCACGCCGAAGTCCCTTTCCATATCTTCAGTTTGTTTTCTTTGTGCCGACACAGACATTATTTATTTTCTATTCAGACTTGTTTGTAGCACTCTTTAGTGGTTTGCGAGGTAGCGACTCCAGCCTTGGGTAGTGAAATATTAAATTTCCGCATTTTGGGTTTTCAGTTATGTGAGCACGTGATTTTTGCCCTAAGCAATTTTATTCCAAAAGTTTCAAATAAAATGATTTCTTTATTATTTTACCATTTTTGTGGATTTTTGTTGAATTTGGTGTTAATTGTTGCATTTTAATTCATATTAAAAAAATATAATAATAATAAAATATAAAAATACAAATAAATATACACATACATTAGGGGTTTAAATTTTATAATTTTAGTAGTAATTCATTTTCAAAGAAAAAAATCAAAAAATAGCATTTTTGCGCTTTAATTGAAAAATTACCACAAAATAGAAGATAATTAGTTTAATGATTTAATAAAATCAGAAAAAAATAAATACAAAATATAAAAGAAAAAGAAAATACGGAAATACAAAGGAAAAATAAAATACAGAAAAATAATAAAATAATACAATACCAAAAGTAATTGTAAAAATACAAAAAATGAGGAAAAATACAAAAGAAAGAAAAGAATTGTTAATTGGGCCAAATTTAATGACCCAAATCAGAAGCAACCGCCCAGGACCAAAAGGACTATACCCGGTCTGCCCAGTTCTATATCGAAACGATCCCGTTTAAGTATAACGGGATCTGGGCCATTCATTCAATTGATCCAACGGTCATGTAACAAAGGCCACATAATGAATAAAACGACGATGTATGATAACAATAATTCAGGCCGTTCATTAGTTTGATCTAATGGCCAAGATTGAGTCTTCATTTAAACCATACGGTGCCGTTTTGAGTCCAAAAGGATCTCAACCGTTGTTTCTCCTAATCCGACGGCCAAGGATTATCGGTAACCTTTTAATATACAAAAAACGTTACACCTCTTAATTCATTTCATCCTTCTTCTTCTCCATTAACCCTAGCCGCCCTTAGTTGTCTCCCAAATTCCCGCCGGAACCCTACCGGCGGGAGATACCATGTATGCCAAACCCTCCACCCTTAACACCATAGACGCCTCTCAGTCTCCTTTTCCCACCCCTATACCTCTTTTTCCTTGAATAAGGCCAGAACCCTTCGAATATTCAAATTAGTGTCGCCGGAACCCTAGTTCCGGCGAACACTGCTTCATTGAAACTACTCCCAAATCACCCTATAACATCCTCTTGACATCCTCAACACCGTTCTAAAGCCCTCAAGTCTCAAAGATCGCTGTAAGACTCAAAAAATGTTAAAGAGAAGTCTGCCGGCAACTAAAAACTTCAAGAAAAGGCCATAAAAGGCCTCCTAGATACCGGAGGTTGATCTTTAAAAGAAATAGAAGAAAAAGAAAAGCCAAAAACAAGATTATCGGAAAAATAAGAAAAAAAAGAAAGCTAAGTATCTTCTTTCTTTCTTTCTTTTGATTTCTTCTGTGTATGCATGTGTTGTTTTTTGATTCTTGATAAAATGATTAGACTTTCTGATTATTAATTCTTGGTTCGCTGAAACTGATCTGTTTTGAAACTAAAGGAGAATAAAATCTTAATAAATAAATTCTGATATTAGTCTTAAGATTAAATAGATTTTAATAACTTTCAATATTATTTCTGTGTTGACCGTTTAAGATTGATAGTTAGGGTTTAATAGAATTAAATATTAGATTTTTGATTAGTTTTAGAATTTTTTTCGAGTTTAGTTCTTAAAATTGATTCTGAAAATTATTTAGAAATAATTTTGTTTGTTATTGATTGAATTGCTAGCTTATTGGTTATAGCTGTTAGTATTTGATCTTGAATTCAGCTAATAAAATTAGAGTAAAAAGGGCTGGGATTGGTATAAGGTAAAATTGGTAATTCTGAAGAGGAGTTGAGGGTATTATTGGAATTTTAGAATAGGTTAAGGGTAATTCTAGCTTAGTTTCAGGGGTATTATAGGTATTGAAAAGGATAGAATTAGGAAATAACAAATGCAAGTGAGGGTAAATTAGACATTTTAATGGTTAAGAACATGGTAGATGCCACTAGAACCTTCTAGAATGGGTTCTAGTGCAGGTTTCAATAAAGTAATTGTAGTAATTTGTTGAACAAGTCATAAAAAGGGGGGGTTAATCTGAAAATATCAGAAATTAAATTTCCCTCCAAATTCTATTCTATAAATAGGCAGTTTCTGCCTTAATTCAGAGTTTTTTTTTTTTGGAAAAATCTGAAATCTACTTAAATATTTTCAGCTATTTTCGATCTGAGTTCTCACAAGTCCCCATTTCAAAACTCCAAAAAACATCAAAAATAGTTCAAACTTCTACTGTTACATTGATTCTTCGAGTAATCTGAAGGTTATTTTGATCTGATTGTCAAGCACGATAGAAAATTGAATAATATCACTCAAGTGTTGGTTTTCTGGTGATTTGTTACTCCTGTTGGTTTGAATCTGGTGTGCTGAAGCTGTATCTGTGGTTGAATGCTGTTGAACTCTTATTGCTGATCCTTATTTTCGATTTTTCAACTTAGAATCTCATTGATCTCCTTCTATTTCCAGGTACAACTCTATTACTTGCCGATGTAATTCAAGTCGACGAAGATAGAATAAAATGATTATGTGCTATTTCAATTTGTTTTTCACTTTATATTTGATCTGATCAGAAATCCTTGTATTCATTGGGAGTAGGCTGAATGTGTACCTGAACTATATAGACTCGGACTATTTGAACTTTACAATTTTTTTTTAGTTCATTACAGTAGTGTAATCGTATTTGAAACATATTATATAGATGCAATAGTATCTAGCTATAAGCATTTGTGTCATTAGGAGCATTTAAACTCGTAATGGGTTAAAACTAGTGAACTGTATGGATTTCTATATTAGATTAATGATAGTACTGAATTTGTAATCATATTAGAATTTGACTTAGCAATAGTTGTTAGATCTCAAATGATCGCTAACAGCTAATCTATAATGAGATTTGAAAATTGTTTACAAACTTCAATTTACTTTTAGTTTAGCCTAGTTTTTGTTTGAAGAAGCTAACAATTACTGCAATGATTTCGGATATTTTCTCCTAGTGATAATAATGTCATTAATAATTCACTTTGTGTCTGATTTGACTTTAAAATCGTGGTTTATTTGAATTATGTCTCATTAACATGTAGAATTCACTGATAAATAGATCAAATTGACGAATAGGAACATAAATGTCAAAGTTTCTTAGTTAGTTTCAGCGGTGTTATTGAATATATATTTAGGTTAGTCTTAAAATTCAATTCATTTTGTTCAACGTTCATGTTAAAATTCTGATCAGTGTAAGGCCTGATAGCCTGAGAAAATTTGAGGCTTTGCCTGATCTTGCTGGGCCCAAAAATCCTGAGGCCCAAATCCTGATGAAATATTCTATGGGGCCAAACTATACGGAAGGCCTGAAGCTAGTATGAATTTAGTATAATAAAATTACAATAGGGATAGAGAAATTAAACTATAAATATAGAAATCAAGTTTTGAATTAAGTAGCGGGTTCAAGCTGGAAGGTTTTATCCTTTTGTTTGAATCCGGACTTGAATTCAATATTCGAATTTCTATTTTTATGAGTTAATTGTCCTTTAGAAACAAGACCAAATATAGAAAACTTAGTTGCGCTAGGCATAACCTTTAATAATAAAATGAGACGAGCCTCGCCAAAATCAAATATACAATTGCGGGGCCCTCATTAATTACTTACTAAAATACTTAGTATTCGGGATAGATCGTTTAGCAAATTTCACGGCCTTCCCAAAAGATAACAACACGTTAGTCGCTTTAGGCGCACTTTTAATAATCTTACCTTCCTAATACGCGTGTGCATTTCATGCGACCCAAATCCAAATCCGAAAATGTTGAATAAGAATGTATCGAGGATCCGGGTGCATTTCATGTGACGTGATCCGAAAATACGTTCTTAAACGACGTTCACTTTCTTAGTAATTGACTAAAAGCGGTGAATAATTCTAAAATGGAGCTATAGGTTAAACATGTAGTAAAATCAAAATTTAGCCAAATATAGCAGTTGAGCGACCGTGCTAGAACCACGGAACTCGGGAGTGCCTAACCCCTTCTCCCGGGTTAACAGAATTCCTTACCCGGATTTCTGGTTCGCGACTGTAATACAGAGTCAAACCCTTTCCTCGATTCGGGATTCAAACCGGTGACTTGGGACACCATAAATCTCCCAAGTGGCGACTCTGAATCTCTTAATAAACGAATCACATTTCGATTGTCCTTTAATTGGAAAAACTCCTTTTATTATACCTTCACGGGGTGTAAAGCAGAAAAAGGAGGTGTGATAGCTCTGGCGACTCTGCTGGGGATACAGAACCCAGAACTTCGGTTCAGGGTTCAAGAATTCGAGCTCAGTTAAATTATTTTATTTGGATTTATTTGGTTTTGATACATGCCTTACGTGCTAAATATTTTTACCGCTTTAATATTTGTTGAACTGTATATAAATTATCGCGAATCCCTTCCTCTTCCTGAGTCTTCTAAATCATGGAGAAGGGTGCACTTCGTGTAGCTTCTCTTCTGTTAGAGTCTTTTTACCAAATTTAGAACGAGTTTTGGATAAGTTACAAAGCTGGGCGAGCTTCTGTATCCCCGGTACGCGGCCTCCCCCTCGGCCCGAGTTGTCCGCTCGGGTAAGCCAGGTCTAGACCTATAAACCTAGGGTTTAAACCTAGATGAACAATAAAATCATGCCGAACTCCTAGTAGGACGCTTATTTGCATCACGTGCATTCTGACTTAGCGGACTCAACACAGGGGTTGGGTCCGTCTAGGACCGGTAACCCGAATTTAAATGACCATCCTGATGCATATTACGTGCTACTTGCATTTATTTGCTCGGCTTCGCATGCTGACCGGCTTATAAATAATGAGTGAAAAATTGTGAAAATAACAGTGTTAGGACTAAGGGAGGATAATCATTTATTGTGAAAACCCAATGCCCAAATAATACCGAAATGCTGTCGGATTTTTTTTAAAAAAAAAATAAAAAAATAAAATATTTGAAAAAAAATAGAAAGGAATTGTTGGTAAAAAATAGTCTTGATTTTGGCCAATCGGCCCGAACTACGCTGGTTTGATTCTCACCACGTGTGAGATACGTAGGCAATCCTTGACGGGTCCAACCACACCTCTTTTTTTTTTTGTTGCAAAAATAGCCAAAAATGTCAAAATTTTGATTTTTGTTATAAATAAGTCAGGTGATGCTATTCTTGTTTAAAATAAACCGAATGTCCCTCAAAAGGACGCCGGAAGGCCGTTTTGCAAGAATAGCCACTTTGAATAATTTGCGGGCACATCCTTGAAATATCCCTTGTGGAAATGCTGAAAGGCCGTATCTGCAAAATCAAGTTTGGGTCATCTATCAATTTTACAAAAATAACCACTCTGCTAAATAAGCCATTACATGGCCGGTTTTTGTTAAAATAGCCACAATTGACATTAAAACCTTCTCAGTCCTGCACTGGCCTGTGGCAATGCTGAGTGATGCCCCATGGGCCCCAAGATGAGAAATTTTGATGTCATTGAGTTTGTAAATTCTTAAACAAAATTTTGCAAAAAATAGCCACTTTGTCAGAATAAGCCATTACATGGCCAACTTTGTAAAAATAGCCACAATTGGTATTAAAACTTTCTCAGTCTTGCGATTGGGCCTGCGGCGATATCGAGAGATGCCCCGCGGGCCCCAGGGTTTGAAGCTTTGGTGTATTCTTAAAAAAAAATATAGTAGTTGAATTTTAAATTTGTATCTTTGATTTCAAAAATAGAATATTAGCTTAGTATTGATGTAATCGTTTGTCATTAATGAAATTTGTAAATTGTTCCAAAAGTTGTAATTATATTTTTGCCTTCAATTTTATATGAACACATTTGCGATAGGCAATTTCATAGGACTAGTAATAATCATATAAAAATACAAGTCAAAAGAATAGTGAAAAAATAAATTAAAAAAAAAAAGAATGAAAAATGAAAAGAATGAAAAGGAAAGAGAGGAAAAGCCACAATAAAAGAATTGGCAAAACAAAGGAAAAGTCAAGAAAAAAAAAAGCCGGGATGACGCATGTGGACGAGCAAAATTGTTTGAATACAACTATGTTCCCAATGTGTGATTATTGATTGATAATGCCCTAACCACTAACAAGCGTTGTTGTTGAGTCCAGACAGGTGGTTTTAGCTAGCTGGCATTCTGGCAACTTATCAGTACAATACCCGTTCCAAAGATACGTTAAAAATGATTAGCCAAGAGATTGAAGCCACAATTGTTGACCCGGCTAGGGATGATGAAGCAGTGGATGTGAATGCTTTGAAGGAGGAAATGTACAAGCTTAAGCAACAAATGGCCGAAATGTATCAGGCCTGAGCAAAAGGACAACCCTTACCTACATATCCTGCCAATCCCGTGTATGTTCCTCCATCAGTTCAAACACAAGACCCTCCTACCGTAAATTCCTCCCCGGCCCACCCTACATATCCACCATACTATGCAACCACTTCACAAACACCACCACCTCCTCCACCACCAAAACAGATCCCACCTCCACCACCTCCAGTTGCTCCTGTGTATATGGCTCCTCCACCGGCCACATTACACAAGTCTACAAGTGAGCCTCTGTTCCATACTCAAGATAACTACTACTATCCACCAGAACCTACTTTTAGACATCATGAGCCTTATCCTTACACTCCTTTCATTGATATATCCGAGGAAGAGAAATCTCCAAAGAACCCCGAACAAGAAGAAATGATTCGTAAAGTAAAGAGTCTGGAACAGTCATTCCGGAATATGCAGGGTCTCGGGGGGCAAGTAAGTGTGGCTTATAAAGACCTATGCCTATTTCCAGAAGTTCAGTTTCCAGTGGGTTTTAAATTGCCAAAGTTCGATCTTTATGACGGTCATGGTGACCCTGTGGCCCACTTGAGAGGATTTTGTAGTAAAATAAGGGGCGCCGGTGGAAAGGATGAATTGCTAATGGCGTACTTCAGCCAGAGCCTTAGTGGATCTGCCTTAGAATGGTACACGTGGCAGGATCACACTCGTTGGTTTACTTGGGATGACTTAGCCCAGGCCTTTGCCAGTCACTTTCAATATAATTTGGAGATTGTTCCCGACAGACTCTCCCTGACAAAGATTGAGAAGAAGCCAGGGGAGAGTTTCAGAGAATATGAATTCAGATGGAGAGAGCAAGCCGCCTGAGTCGATCCACCCATGAAAGAGGGTGAAATGGTGGATTACTTCTTGCAAGCTCTAGAGCCTACATATTATGGACATTTGGTGTCAGCTTTTAGAAAGACATTCAATGAAGTTTTCAAAATGGGGAGTATGGTAGAAGAGGGCTTAAAGACTAATAAGATCATGAGCTACTCGGCAATAAAGGCTACAACTCAGGCCATCCAGACGGGCACTGGAGGGGTCCTAGGAAAGAAGAAGAAAGAAGAAGTAGCTGTTGTAGAAGGTAGGACATGGTCCAGGGGTCCATCTCCTTATTATCATCAACCCCGTCCACATCACCAACCTTACCCACACACATCATACGGCCCACCACAACATTATTATCCTCCCCCTGTTCCTCACTTTTCAGTCCATCATGCCCAAACTTACCCATAACCACAAGCACCATGGCGTGCACCCACTCCTCATAACACATATCATACCCAGAATACATACCCACCGCCTAAGACATACAGAAACCCTGGGGGGAACTGGCTTCCGTCCTAACCCTGCTGCCAGAAATGATAGATTGCAGAAGAAAAAGACTTTCACTCCGTTAGGAGAATCCTACACTAGTCTATTTCATAGG
>MU718490.1:7756-24908 GCA_026770625.1 Nicotiana glauca
CGCCACCTTTACCTATATCTTGCATGGCTGAAATATCGCCACTTTTACTTACGTCTTGCAATCGGCTGAAACATTGCCAAACTACTATTTAAATTCTCTATCGGCTGAAACTTAGCCATTTTACTTTACACATCGGCTGAAATATCGCCATTTTACTTTACACATCGGCTGAAACATCGCCTGTTTTATTCAAATTTCTGTCGGCTGAAATATCGCCATTTACGTTTTTACATGGCTGAAATATCGCCAAACTGCATTTAAATTCTTTGTCGGCTGAAATATCGCCATTTACATTTTTGCATCGGCTGAAATATCGCCAAACCATTATTTAAATTCTCTGTTGGCTGAAATATCGCCATTTACATTTCTCTATCGGCTGAAATATCGCCATTTTACTTTACACATCGGCTGAAACATCGCCTGTTTTATTCAAATTTCCATCGACTGAAATATCGCCATTTACGCTTTTGCATCAGCTGAAATACCGCCAAATCTTGCATTTCATGGGCTGAAATATCGCCAAACTGTCCAAAGGCATCATCGTTCGGAGGCATCATCTTCATAGCCCGGGAACACCATGCCATGGCCCGAGGATCCCACTTTATATCCTGCACATCAATATTCAAAGGCATCATGGTTTGGAGGCACCATTATCATAGTCCGAGAACATCATTTCATAGCCTGCGAATCCTTTAATTTTGTGCTTCATGGCCCAGGACATCATGGTCTGAGGACGTCATCCTAACCGTCCAAGGACAGCGTTCATGGTCCAACGGGAACTTGCATCATGTTTAAGTTTACGCACGATATATGCCTATATTGCTCATTTGCAGGTATACCGTCTAGCAACGGCCGTCTCAGTAGGAGCGATCCCACGCCGGCTCCCGCAGCCTATCAACTTCAAAACACCTCTTGCTTTCCCCAAGCGTTGTGTCCGTCCTTTCAAATCTCCATCGGCATGTTCCGTCAATGGTTCTTGAACTACATATGCCTGATTCCTGAAAAAACAGGGATTTGTAGGCAGCTCAGAATCCAGAGCTCGGTCAAAATTTTTTTCAATCACCGATCCAGTCAAAATTGGCCATCTTGTCTTTACCCGACAACTCTTTCATCCTCCTCGGGTAAAGAGGGGGGCATCTGTCGATACCCAATTTTTTCTTATGTATCTTTATACCCAAAATACTTTCAAAATAGATATATAAGTACACCAAAGGGTTTTGGCATTTTTAATGATTTTTAAACCAATTTATTGCCTATTTTTATACCATAAAATTCGATAATTATTCCCAAAACTATCATTTTTGTGGACAATTTATTATTTATTCTCATATTTATATCAAAGTATAGCTAACATGATTTTTGCATATTTTTACAAATTCGTTTTGTATTTTTAAAACTAAATTGCATATAATTACACTACTAGCCTCTTTAAGATTTTATAGTATTTTATAATTATAAAATTGGTTTCAGTATTTTTAAATTAATATTTATATATCATTAACTGATTCAGTACCTTTAATTTAGTTTTAAAATCATTTCTATCATTTTTATAAAATAAAAGGGAAAACCTGGCTATTTAAGTTTTGGCCTCATTTCATTTCAATTATAACCCCAATTCCATTTCAATTTTAGCCTGAAATCAACCCAATTTCAAACCCAATTGGACCGGCCCCAATTCTAATTTTAACCCGACCCCCCGATCCAACTATTTAACCCGCCCGGATTTCTTTTAATCTTGGCCGTTGATCCTTTTGATCAACGGTCACGATCCCTCCTTTCCTTTTTAAACTCACCTAACCCAACCCTAACCCCTCATTTCTCTCTAACAGCCACCTCTGAAATCCCTCGTCTCTCTCGAATCCTTTCGACCTCTGAAACCCTACCTCCATCTCCAGCCTAAAAGCCATTGGAATCCATGGCTAATCTAGCCATGGACAACCTCTACTCACCCCCTCCTGCTCCTATACGTGTTCTCTTGGAAGATTCGAGGCTAGACCTCGAAGGTCCTCGACCAAACCTTGGCCGATTCGAGTCTCTTTGGCGTTTCCGGCCTTGCTCCGGCGTGTCCAAGCGTTAGGAGCCTATTTCTACCATCTCCGACTCAAGACCTGAATTTCTTCCAAGCCTTTTCATTTCTAGGGTTTCTCTGAAACCCCAAAGCTATTCAAGGTTTTTCTCTGGTTGTCTTCTTAGATCTATGATATATTTGTGCTCTAATGGAGTTTTAAAACGTTTTCCCTAATTTTCCTTTCAAAATTTATTTGTTTCCGATTTAGGGTTTCTGAAGAAATCTTAAGACGGTTTCTGACTTTTCTTTGTCTTCTTTTTTTTGTGTGAATCTGTCTATGCCATGTTCTTATGTTCTTTTCTCGCGTGTTTGCTCCTGTGTTCTTGTATTTGCCGTATTATGCATGTTCTTCTATTTGTGCTCTGTTCTTTCTTCTACTGGTTTCTATAGCATTTTTTTACATATCTATCTTATGAGTCCCTTTACTGTATTTTTACTGAGTTTTTTAATCCCTTATTTGCCTTTACTGGACTTTCGTTTTGAGTTCTAAGCATGTTTCATCTTCTGTTTTCCTAAGCTTATATCGCCTCTTCTCTTCTGAACTTGTTTGAGTGGCAAGCTTTGCTTAAACGTGTTCCCTATGCTTCAAATTGGTTTCTACATTCCATTTGCCTTGAACCTGCTATGCTATTTGTTTGTTTTCTCATAAGTCTCTAAAAAAGACTACTGAGCCTGTTCTAGTTGTTGTTTTCTTGTCTATACATCTGATTCGAGTCGGAAACCCTAGTATTTGGGGGTTTTTGGGAAGGCTTGTCTTTGTGTTTGGGCTAGGTTTCTATTCAGGACCCTTGACTCTCTCAGACTCATTCCGTGTCTACAAAATGAACTCGACCTCTTTGTTATGACTCTGAATTTTTTCTACACTAGTCTCTCTCTTGTTTTACATGTTTGTATGCTTTATATATGATAAACTTTCTTTTAAAAAGGCTTTTTGCCAACTTGTGATTGATTCCGAATTCCTTTTTATAAGGTTTGATTGAGTATTACTGATTTTCTCTAAATTAAACCCCTCTCCACCTTTCCTGGTTGGATTCATACATACCAAACCTCAACTCCTGATTTTACTGGCTGTTGATTGATTGCCTTTCCTTGTTTTTGCCCAAACTGTATACTACTAGGCTTTTTCCTTAAATAATGTCTCTGTGTATTTACCCCTATTATGTTCCTCTGGAAAAGTATTTTTAGTTATTTTCTTTCTTTAATTACCTTATACCCGTTTGAAATCAAATCCCTTGACTGAAGGGAAATTATTGAGACTGATTTTCAAAGTTATTTCTTACCACTTCCTACTTGTTTTCTGCACTATAAAAGGGGGCTACCCTTTTGCACTTGAGGACACTTCTTTTCTGCACTTGAGACCTCATAATTGAACAGACTCTCGAATTGCACTCTTATACACATAGCTCTACTTTCTACTCTCTTCTTCTCTCTACTTTTACTCTTTACCTTCTGAAGTACCTTTGAGTTCTCTCTGAACTTTCAAGTGTTCTGCTGAGAACTTGAGTTTGTTCCTGCTATTTGCTTGCTCTGTTGTTCTGCTTAATCTTACTTTGCGACTGGTATGTTTCTCTTAGTTTAAATAATGCTACTCCACTATGTGTTTACATTCTAATTCTATTTGACTTTCCTTCACTATGTTTCTGCAACTTTGCTACTACTTTTCTTATGTGAATACCCTTTCCCTTTCTCCTTTGTATGTGAGTATGGTTCAAGGCATAGCAGCACTATAATAATGCTGTCTGTGACTTTGAATTGGGTTCTTTGAACCCCTAACTCAATCAATTCCCACTTCCCTTTCCCCTTTTATATATTTGAGCCCTGGGCTTGGGTCTGATAGTGTTCTAATCACTATCCAGACCTTGGTCTGACCTTCAAAAGGTCTGCTTCTAACTTGTTCAACTAAACAAGTGGTCAGGGGTGTGCCAGCCTACCTTATGGCTAGGTATGACCACCACTTGTCATGGCTCCCTAATTCCCTTTCACTTTGCACCTATTCCTAGCTATAAGGTCAGCCCCTCTCTTGCAAGCCATACTTTGGGACCCCTGAGCTCCCTCTGAACTTGGATGCCTGAGAGCTGGCTCTTCCACACCGCACTATTCTAATTCTGATGATATCCTGGGTGTAAGCAATGCCTGGAATCCCTGAGATTCCTCGAAACTTTGAAACACCTTGGATAAAGAGAAGGCTTTGGAAATCTGGATCCCAGAGTTGGTTAAATACATATTATTGGACATCAAGATTGAATTAGGCTGCTTGGATATAGCTGTTAGCTTTTGATGTATCTTTAATTTCCAGTTTGATTTATTGAGTTGTAATAATTTTGTATGAAACTTGGGGAATATAGTAAAAGGGTGTGGGAGGGGTCTTTACTTTCTTGCATTCAAAGGGTAGAAATCATGACTTAGGACTTTACTTTTTAATCAAACTAGAAATCATGCCTATAGGGACTCTAATACTGAGTTAATCACATAGAGACCATGCCTATATGATTTAACGCTTAACTCACCTAGAAAGCATGTTTATAGGATTTAATCCTCACATTCCGTAACTATGCATCACGAGTGTAAAATTCCCTGAAATTGATAGATATCATACCTATAGGATATACATATTCATTAGGCAAATTTAGGAAGCATCTTTTCACAAGTTCATTAACAAGTGCTAAAAACATAGATATCATGCCTATATGATTTTTGCATCAAACTCGTTGACTCTTTAAAAGCAGTAATAACTGGTCAATTGGTTCCTAAATGCCTAACTTAGTAACGTTTTCAAAACTTTAACCTGTGATAAAACTCTTTTAAACCAGTGTGTATTTGTCCCAAAAATCGAGTTTTCTTCAAATTTTCATATCTTTTCTAACACAGTTTCTCTAATATTCTGCCTAAATGCATTTCTTTTCAAAACGATCCCTGAACTCGTTGTTTAAATCAGTTCCGCGATTTACTCTTTAGAGTTTGTCTCTTCCAGATTTCAATAATTACTCTTTCTGCATGTGCAATTAAAACAGTCCTCCGACCCTTTTTTTTGAAATTTATTTGCTGTCCTAAGTCTGCAGTCCCCCTTTTTTCTTTTTTTTTAAAACACCTCTGCATTAGTTACATTCTAAAAATCAGTGCTTTTCTTTAAATACTTTAATATCCGACAACTGTATCCAAGTTGCCTAATGCATACTTTCCGTCTAAATATATGTGTTGAACTAGTCCGCTTGCTGCATAATTTTAATCTAAGACCTAAATCAGCATTTGCTAAGGCGTGCTAAACCAAATGATTGTTTGATTTCTGGGGTTAATTTGAGCCTTGTATAATTGTTTGTTCTCCCCTTTTACTTGCTACTTGTTTTGAATGTCGCAACTAGAATTTTATCCTTTAAAACTCCATAAAGGCCCCATCCCTTTCTTCCCTTTTAGGATTAGAAGTCCTAACACCCCGGGACTGATAGTTTGGGACTAGCATGCAGTAGGTAAACGATACCATTCCGCGCTTTAATACCTAAACGGGTGGGAATGGTAGAAATGGAGATGATGATTACACGATAACACTTCGTGTACAACTGAGTACCAGTGTTGTGCGAATGATCCATGTAATGTATAGACCTAGGACCCCTCTCCCTCTCTATTAGTTGTTATTTTCAGATTTTTTCAAAAAGCTGTCTAAAACTTTTTCGAACTTCCATCTCTTGTTTATTTCCTTAAGTTATTTGCATTATTTTTTTGTTCTCTCCCTCATTGCATATCTCTCCTTAATTTATAAAATTGTTATCCTTTAGTTTCAGCATCTTTAAATCCTTTTCGCACTCCTATTTGTAATAATTTTCCCATATTTGCAATGCTTGCTTGTTTATTTATTTACATTTGCATTTAAAGTCACAATTGTAGCATGGTCGGGAACCACACTAGTGGATCTTGAGGGGTGCCTAACACCTTCCCCTCGAGATAATTTCAAGTCCTTACCCAAACTCTGGTTTTCATCTTTAATTTTCTCTAAAATGTATCCTAATGCACTATAATCATTAGGTGGCGACTCTCCAAACTCTCAAAAACCCAATTCCCAAAGTGGGAAAACAGTTGTCTTCCCGAATGTTGTGAACCCGATTTCGCCCAAGGAAAAAGGGGGCTTCTACAGAGATAATAG
Source organism: Nicotiana glauca (assembly GCA_026770625.1). Lineage (NCBI taxonomy): Eukaryota > Viridiplantae > Streptophyta > Magnoliopsida > Solanales > Solanaceae > Nicotiana > Nicotiana glauca. The sequence continues at coordinate 13,960 of MU718490.1, forward strand.
TTATGTATGGGTTACAGGCTTGATTTTTGAGGCCCGGTACCACCGAATAATCCTTAATTATTATGCATCTCAATTTCAACATTTTTAGAATTTCGTTAACTTAATAAATTAAATTATAAATTTTTGAAATTGGAGATAATAGTTATGTATGGGTTCCAAGCTTGATTTTTGAGGCCCGGTACCACCGAATATTCCTTAATTATTATGCGTCTCAATTTCAATATTTTTAAAATTTTGTTAGCTACTGAGACTCTACGCTAAAAGGCTCTACATTTTACTATGCTAAAAGGCTCTATATTTTACTTCGCTAAAAGACACTATATTTTACTACGCTATAAGGCTCTATAATATGAACATAACATTAACAATACAAATAAATACAATAAATAATATTATTTAACAATACAAATTATTTATCAAATTTTAATACAAATTATATAAGAATACAAATTCTTTATCAAATTTTAAGCATTTTTTGGTCACAAACATAACATAAATTCGGGTATATAAATAAAATATAACACACAATCTGGTATCATTTTTGGTTACAAACATAACATAAATTCGGGTGGCAAATAAATCAATTCGGGTATATAAAAGATACAAAATTAAACACAAACATAACATAAATTCACATGGAAACATACTAAACAATACGAATATACATGACTATACGAGTTTCGGCATAAACTAAATAGAAATACCTCGATGTAAATTTTTTGAATATTATTGAAATTGAATTTTTGCACCCGAAACACGGTATCCAAAGCTTTTTTTGTATGTGAGACCTACACTCCTTGCTCTTTATGGGACGGGTGGGCCCAAAATTTTTTTTTAAAAAATAAAATCGGGGGGGGACCAGAAAGCAGTGGGGTTTGTTTTTTAATAGAGGAGGGCTACTGCATCGTGGTCTAAGGAAGAAGAAGAGCTTTATTTAATTAAGGCAATTCGCAGTATAGTACTGCGAATAAATAAGGCTGGGCCCAACTCTTCAATAAAACACTGCGTTTTGGTACTTCGCAGTACAATACTGCGAAATAAGTAAAAAAAAATAATAATTAAAACTACTTCGCAGTATTATACTGCGAAATGCTTTAACGGTAAAAATTCTGTTAACCTAATTCGTAGTATAAACCTGCGAAATACCCATTAATGTAACTTGTTTCTTGCATAGTGCTAGATGCAACATTATATGCAAAGACATAATCCACCACTATATCCACTCGATTCAAATTTTTCTCAATATCGATTGGATTTATTGATAGTTCCTTATTTTCTTGAGTCTCGGGCTCAGTGGATTCCTCATGAATCTCAAAGTTTATTAAATCGTGGATTTCTTCATGAGATTCTTTCGTAGTGTCATTTTGATCATTTATTTTCCTTTTTCTAGGATTTCGATCTTTGAAACTAATGGTCTGCCACGTTTCAGGCGTGCTTTTGACTTATTTGCTACGACACTAGAAGATTTTCCAATAGGGTTATCAATACGGATTGGAACATTCTCCGCAGGGATACGTGATTTTGTAATCCTTTTTATATCCGTAAATGCATCTTGCATTTGATTTGCTATTCTCTGCAAATGAATAATCTTTTATACCTATTTTTCACAAATAGAGGCACGTGGATCAAGATGAGATAATGATGGATTTTTCCACAAAATTTCCCGTTTGGTTTCACCAATTTCTCCTCCTAATTTTGGGAAAAGTGTCTCATCGAATCGACAGTCTACAAATCGTGCAGTAAACAAATCCCCCGTTAATGGTTCGAGGTAGCAAATAATGGAGGGAGATTCAAACCCAACATATATTCCTAACCTTCTATGCGGACCCATTTTGGTGCGATATGGCGGTGCTACAGGCACATATACTGCGCATTCAAAAATTCTTAAATGGGATATATTAGGTTCATGACCCAAAATTAATTGCAACGGGGAATATTTATGATAATTTATCGGTCTGAGACGAACTAGCATTGCTGTATGCAAAATGGCATGACCCCAACACTACCAGAAAGTAGGGATATGGCAACGGTTCTAAAACCGTTCCAATAGACAAGGAAACCGTTGCCATTGATCTATTGCAACGGTAGAGTGACCGTCACATCCGCTCTTGTGCGATAGATCTACTGCAACGGTTATTTGCAACGGTCACACAACCGTTGCATTAGATAGGACTATTGCAACGGTTTTCTATTTATGCATTGTAACGCATATTTTATCCAACTGGGACGGTTATGAACCGTTGAAATAGCATTTGATACAACAGTTAGTATGAATATTGCAACGGTTTCAGGACGCTATAGCAACAATCCAAAATGTTATTGTAACGGTTCATGGAAACTATTGCAACAATACACCCTTTTATTTGACTAAAAATACTTATGACATTATATAATAAAACATAATACAAGAAAATCAATTATAAATCTTGAAAGAGAATTATTCATAAACAAAATAATAATCCAAACTATCAAAATTATAATACCATTAAATCAAAATATACAATATTGTTCTCTGATTCAAGATTTAGCACATAACTTTGTATAATACATATGAAAATAAAAGATTCCTAGAACATTTGAAATTTCAGCCACAATCAACCGATACTCTCATGGAAAGTCTTCGCTGGTTTCGTCTACCCTTTATTCATTTGCTCCACCTACAAAAGATGATAAATAAAAAATATTAATATTCAAGTCCTAGTTGGAATTACCATCATCAGTTACCTAGCAAATTTGAAGCTCATGAATAGAGGTTATACAAAGTGCAGATTTGGTTGCATTTTAAGAGAAGACCCAAAGCTAAAGTTGACATTAACAACTAATTTCCAGTTTAGACCTTATAAGTAGCTCAACCATGCTTGTGAGAAATACCATAAGAAAATAAACTATAGTTATAGCTATTCAAATTGACAGAAATTTCAAGTTTGAGATATGCATAGAAGATCTACATAACAGAAGAGAGACATACAACATCAAGCCACTAGAATGCCAAGCCTAAGTAATAAGAAGAGCTAAATGTTAGAAAACATAAATAGTAAGTTTTGTAAAAAGAACCTGGGATCCGAAAAAACTCATTTAACCGAATACTATTAGAAGCTGTATGAACTAGTTCAATTAAAGCGTAATGAACGCAAAAGATATAACAAATCTCAACATACTTTGATTGAGGCTCAATTAATTGATATACTTGGCTTCAGCTACTTTTGCTTTTACAAGAATTGTATCCACAACATCAAAATATTAGACTATATAGTAGGTGAACAGAAGACAATTGAAATTATCTTGTAGATTAGAAATACAATATACAAAAATTAACTAGATTCACTTCCATAACTAAATTCACTTCCATATGTTTCTTTTCAGAGTAAGACCAACTTAACCATCTTCAGCTTTATTAGACTTTTCCAACTGATTTCAACTATACTTCTCCAATTAACTCTACATTTCATACTCATTCCTACCAAAATATCAATCTTACAAAATTCAAGTAATTATTTTTTCAATCCAATCTGATTAATAGTCTCTGCATTTCCTATAAGACAAAACTTTTAATTGCTACAACCGTTGAGCCTAGGTTTAATAGAATCATTATAATCTATTACTCCTTTCATCAAAACTGCATACTGATCCTTTGAGTGTCATCTACTACAAGGATAAAAGGGAACAAATCAATGTAGTAAATCTCAGCTAATTGGTTATCTAAAATATCAAAAGAAAATACTTAAATACATACACACAAACACTAGTGACGGATCCAGTAATGGAGTCGTGGGCTCAGAAGAATCAGTGCTTCAACGTAAATGAACAAAGAGCCCTTGGTAAGAATACTACATATATGAACAAACTAATGATTTAGCTATGAATCATTTACGATATCTAAACAGAATTCTAGTAAATTACTTGAAAAGCTATTAATTGAAAGCTAGAGCTATATATTTCTCAACCCCCAAGCACAATGATAGCCCAATAATTGAAGTTGAGCATTTTGTAAATAGGGATAGCAAATGGTGAATCTATAAGAATGCAATTTTCTAAATTACCACAATTCTCAAGGAAGTACTTTCTAGCATAGGTCAACCATATGGACTGCATCGATAAGATGTTATCAGCAGTTATAGCAGAAACCATGTTACTATTCTCCGCAATGCCACATATTGAGAGCCTAGCATACACCGATTACAGTTTGATTCACCTATCCATGATTCTCTGTAAACACCCATCTAAATGAATATCTGGAAAATGGTACTGCTAGCTTCATCGTCAATGAATCTTGAAGCATTATTTAGGTGAACATAAGAGCACAATATGCAATTGAAGCTAGATATACAGATACTTTTGCACATAGTTAAGAGGTAAATTAAATTCCAACTAGACAACAATGGCCCGGAACCACACTGCAGAATACACTCAATCAGTCAAACATCTTCCACACTGCAGACAAACATGGAAAACATGGACAATGTTTCGGAATTTATATGGAGTCCAGTAGGTGATGCTAGGTGATCTAAATGATGGCCTTACTAGTGGGCAGGGGCAGTGGGAAAGAAGTAGAGACAATGCTAGAAGACTATTCCATTATGTGTATCTTGGACGATTTGGATAGAAAAGAAATCATAGATGTTTGAGGGGAAAAAGAAATGCATTTCTTATATAAAGCTTAGACGCCTTCAAAATCTATACTATTGTTCTAGGAAGAATGTGGTAAGTTGGTATAGGGTACAAGGTTGGACCTTATACTGTATATTACTCCTTACGGTCCATAATAAGTGACTTTTTGGCCTTCTTATTTTTTGTCCAAAATAAGTGTCATTTTACATAATCGTGAAGGAATTAACTTTATTTTTACAAAATTTTCCTTTATTTACATATCCCAATATGTCAAGTTAACAATATGCAAATTTTAATTATGGGTAATTAGTCAAAATACTTTTTTTTCTAGGAGCTAGTATTTTCTTAAGGGGTGTGCCGAAGGCCAAAAAGTCACTTATTATGGACCCGAGGGAGTAATATTAGTATATTACTTCTCACTAAACAATAAAAAATAAACATAAAATTGCCAGGAAAGAAGGCAGTATGAAATAGACCTTCAGGTCATAGTCCTTATTTTATCTGCAATTCAAAATTAAACTACTGGAAAATACAACAGATTTACAGGGAAAAAAGGTATCAGCATATCAGCAAGGTGATGAATCAAGCAGCAACATATATAACAGCATTACCTAAATTGATGTGGAAAGGGGGATCTGAGGATGCAACATCAGATGTAGGAATAACTCACCTATACAATCTAGTAGGAACAGTATCAATGCTTTTAGCCTCATCCCTTGTAGTCTTCCTTGGAAGAGGAGCAAAGCCACCAAAAAAGCCCCAGAATTCTCCGGTCTCGGCGTCAGCCATCAATTTACCATCCTCAATTGCAGCGACCTCAGAAACCATAAAATATTAAGCAACAATATCAAATTGAAAGAAATTGACAGATTACCTCAAATAGGATTGGTAGGATTCTTTTTTCTGATTCATCTGATTGAAGCGATACCAAATATCTGACGAACAAAATCAGAAGGAATACACTTAACAAATAAGCAGATCAACCTTATAAAAATAAAACCTCTAATGGATAGAAAGAATAAAGCCCCCCTCGACTTCTCGCCTCCAAATTTAGGTATTGAAAAGGACTAGGGTTTGAAGTCCAAAAGATAGTTCTCCCGCACAAGGTTGTTGAAAAGGATGGACCTCCACAAGGTTGCTTGCAAAAGATGGACCTCCGGGCCATGCGCCTTCGCCGAAGTATTCTCCAGATTGATGCATTCGAAGAGTATTGTGTTTTTGGGAGATAGCCGGTCTTCTTTGCCGAAAAAGAAATAAGTCTGTAGGTTTTTGTTAGAGATAATAATAAATAAAAAACTCACCTAGGGTTCAGCGAAATTAGAAGGGGGAAAATAAGGAGGGAAAGTCAACCGTGGCTATAGGCCATCATTTTTAGATAAATGTTGCCGTAGATACCTCTATTGCCACAGTACATTTAACCGTTGCAATAGTATGTTCTATGGCAACGGTTTAATACGTATTGTAACGGTTTTGTCCTAAAAGTGTCTACGCTCTGCTGCAACGGTTATATCTATAGCAACGGTCTCTAGCCGTTGCATTAAAGACCGTTGCCATAAGTCTGATTTTTGGTAGTGCAAACAGAAGTGGGCAGCCGTCTTGCTATCAATTGCAGACGTTTAATTAAAGACTCTGCAAGATCATTTTGAGTGTGAACATGAGCTACAGGATGTTCCACTTTTATCCCAATTGATAAGATCATTAAATACTTGGGATGGAAACTCAGCAGCATTATTAAGTCTAATATACTTAATTGGATTATCGGGGAATTACGCCCGTAATCGAATTATTTGTGCCATTAATTTTGCAAACGCGAGGTCGCGTGATGACAATAGGCACACATGAGACCATCTAGAAGATGCATCTATTAAGACCATAAAATATCTAAACGACCCACTAGGTGGGTGAATAGGTCCACATATGTCCCCTTGTATACGTTCCAAAAATGCAGGGGACTCAATTTCAACCTTTGTTGGTGATGGTCTAATAATTAACTTTCCTTGATAACAAGAAGTGCAAGAAAATTCATCATTTAAAAGAACCTTTAAATTCTTTAATGGATGCCCATTTGAGTTTTCTATAATTCTTCTCATCATAATTGATCGAGGGTGTCCCAATCGATCATGCCAAAGTACAAAAGTATTGGAATCGGTAACCTTTTGATTTACAATAGAATGTGCCTCAATTGCACTAATTCTTGTCCAATACAGGCCACAAGACAAAGATGAGAATTTCTCAATAGCCCTTTTCTGGCAAGAGACATTTTTGGTAATGATGAGATATTCAAGATTATTCTCATCTATTGTCTCAATATGATATCCATTTCGACGGATATCTTTAAAACTCTACAAGTTTCTCTTGGACTTGGAGGAGAACCTTGCATTCTCTATGATAAGTATTGTTCCCTTAGGCAGAGTTATAGTAGCTCTTCCAGAGCCTTCAATTAATTTACTACTACCAGAAATTGTAGTAACATCTGCCTTACACATACTTAAATGAGAAAAATATTTTTTCTCTTTGAATATTGTACGTGTTGTACATGAATAAATTAAATAAATATTTTTACAATTGAAATTTGATCCAAGTTTGCTTTGTGAGATATCCATATTTGCTTCTCATTATTTGACATACAAAAAAAAATATACGAATAAACATTAGTATTTTCATAGAGAAAGAAAAATAAACAAATTTAAGTCTATGATTCAACATAATAGCTTCGGTGCGGTCATTGTGAATCGAGAACTTGATAATACAAAAGTCTTTTCTCATATTTATTCTCCTTTTAAGATGAAGGTATTAGCAGTAGCATATGCAGCCTTCACAATATTTCAGTTTCTTTTATTACTATATTTAATGTGCCAATAAAGAAACAAATGAGTCATGTATGACATTCTTATTTTGTTTTATACACATATATACAGTAAATGTAGACAACAAGTTGACTACCTTGCCACTAAATTTAGACAATTTTCACCAATCAAATCTACATTAGCATTTTCATATAGAAGCAGTCAAATAAGCACAAGGAAAAATGCAAATTCAAGTAAAACAAATAGGAAGAGTACACTTAGGCCACCATCAGTAGTTTGCGTTTGTCATATTCCCAATTTCAATTACATAGAAGTATGACTTATATTAGGCACTTTCGTCTTAGCGTACTAAAAAGGTTTTGGGACTTTATTTTATGATTCTAATAGTTCCCAGCTATTCGGTAATTCAAATATGCACGTATTTAGTTGACATAGACGCATCATAAAGCAAATAAAAAAACTAATATTATTTCAATCTAATAAATCATACTAAATGGTACGATTGACTACTACTCATGTAAAATACGATAATTGCATAATGTTTATTCACTAACTAATAAAAATAAGCAAAAATAAAAATAAAATCAAACTACTCAATCTTCTTTAACCATGGATCCATCACCGATCAAGTGGTCTATTTTTTCCATCATGGCACTCAAAGAAGTCTACCACATCCAAGTTGGTGATGTCAAAATTATTGTCGGAGATAAAATTGGCTTCAGGGCCTTTATTCTTTAGAGATGCTTGATAAAGCTCAACCAAATATCTTGGTACACGACAAATATTTTCCCAATGCCCTTTTCCACCGCAACGATAGCATTCAGTTTCTGAAAAATTTACTTTTGGCTTCTCATCTTTCCCTTTCCACTTTTGGTAGTTATTTCTCTTTTGGGGGATAATTAACACCAGGAAAATTTCTTTCTTGTCTACGGCTACGGCCACGGCTACGACCATGACCACGATCACGACTACGAATAGAGTCACGGCCTTTTCCATGCTTAGCATAATGGGAATACACCTCATCCACTCCAGACAATGGTGTAGACCCAATGGGTCAATTTTCGTGATTTCTCATGAGCAAGTCATTGTTTCGCTCAGCCACAAGGAGAAGAGAAATCAGCTCAGAGTACTTCTTGAAACCTTTCTCTCTGTATTGTTGTTGCAGGACCATATTGGAGGCATGAAATGTTGTAAACATTTTTTCAAGCATATCATAATCAGTGATTGTATCTCCACGAAGTTTCAATTTAGAAGTAATTCTGAACATCGCAGAATTATATTCAGAAACAGACTTAAAGTCTTGGAGCCTCAGATGAGTCCAATCATATCGTGCTTGTGGAAGAGTAACCAACTTTAAGTTGTCATATCTTTCTTTTAAACCATTCCACAAAAAAGGTGGATCTTTAACTATGAGATATTCTATTTTCAACCCTTCATCAAGGTGATGGCGAAAGAAAATCAAGGCCTTAGCACATTCTTGGGTGGATGCTTTATTTCTATCTTTAATGGCGTCTACAAGACCCATAGCATCTAAATGGATTTCAGCATCCAACACCCATGTCATATAGTTCTTGCCCGAAATTTCAAGGGAAACAAACTTTCTTTTCATAATGTCAGTCATAATTAAAAAAGGAGAAAAGTTGTACCTTAATCTTCTTGAGATGGTAGAGTCTCGTGCTGATAACATATTACAAAATAATAAAAGATGAAGAACAATATTGCAGAGAAAGAGAAAGAGAGAGGGAATTCTTATTAATATGGGATGAATTACAATGGAATAGAACCCTCTATTTATAGGGAGATGGTAACTTAGCCACCAAGTAATAAACCCTAGAATGTCTCTAAATATGGACATTCACCATAAATAGAATTCTATTTATAACACTAAATATGTTTTTCTGGCAAAAGTTCAAAAATATTGCAAATTCGGCCATACAACAAAATTTCAATATGAGCCACCTGGATTTTGTTGCAGTAACGGTTCAATTTGATTAATTTCACCAAATGCATGTTGAATTGTCTAATTTTGTATTTACAAAATATTGAACTTATATAATTTTATTAATATGTTCGCGTTTACTCCCCTTATGTAATATATGATAAAAATTAGCAAAGAGAAATCCTGGTATTTATTATGCATGTTATGATCCCTTAATATCTGGTACTATTTCCATATGCCAAAATAGAAAAAGATAATTCAACAAAAGAGATACCAAGCCATCAATTTTTTGGTTGAAAAGAGGAGTTACCCAGCATAAAAAATATTTCTTCCTGTGACGGGTTTCTTGATATTGTGAAATATATATTATTGCTATACACTCCAAAGTAGAGACAACAAAACAAATGACAAATAAACTTGAAACAAATGACAAAAGAGATATAATTTTTTTTTCTCAATTTGAAGATTGTTTTACAGCTAATATCTTGCTGGGTTGCCTTCATATAATTAAACTTGAAAGAAACTTGATAGGCCACACTTGGCTGCCACTTATCATATAGTAATATAGTTTACAATGAAAGTCTTTGTGACAAGGATATGAGTTACTACTATCGTAACATAATAATTTTCCTGGTCGTTGCTCAGTTATTTTGTGCCTTCTGTTACATGGTATATGTAGCGGTTGCTACCAATAATACTTAACCACAGCAGAATAACTTATATTGATATGCAAAGGGAATTACACTGATGAAATTAACATAAAGTTGCAGGGAGTAACAAGAAGAAGGAGATTAGAAATAGAATTACAGAGATATAGACGAGGAGATTAGCCAAATTTTGTTTGAGTATATCCAACACCTCGTCCCTTTGGACTAAATATTGTTCCACAAGATCACTACTACTGCTGCCCAAAATATATCTAGCAATTGTTGGTGGTTCTCTTCCATAAAGAGCTTGAAAATGAGTCATGCCAGCTGATGTTTGAAGTGATGTATTGTACCAGTACTCAGCCCATGGCAGCATGGACACCCATTCTGAAGGACTATCTGCCACAAAACAACGAAGGTACTGTTCGACACACTTGTTTAGAGGTTCAGATTGTTCATCGGTTTGTGGGTGATAAGTTGTACTCATAGCAAGAGTGGTACCTTGCATTTTATTAATCTCTTGTAGTGCTGTATTCTGGGCCGGGCCCAGGCCTAAATGAGCCAAACGGGGCCGGGCTCAAGCGGCCTAGGCTTTGGCGGTCCCGGGCTTCACGGGCTCAACGGGAGGAACCAGCCCACGACGGGCCTAAGCCCACATGGTCCTGGGCTAAATGGGCCGGATTCACGGGCCCATACGGGCCTAACGGGCTTTTTCTTTTCGGGCTATTTTTTTAAAAATTTTTTTTGTTTAAGGCAATTTCTTGTAAACCATATATGTATATACTAATATAAATTGCTTATACATAGCTATATAAATATATGTAGTATATAATATAGAAACCTAATTATTAAAGTGCTTGAAGAAAAAGTAAAATAACAAAACAATAGTAAAACTAAATTATCATGCATAATAAATTAATAACAAAGTAAAACATTAAGCATAAATAC
>MU718491.1:0-42875 GCA_026770625.1 Nicotiana glauca
GACAAATGTAAACAATACAAGAAAAATAACACAAAAATCCATAAAAATCACACACGACCCAAAACTATTTTATTTAAAAAAATTTTGGGAGTATTTATCATATAAGGCAAAAATCACGTGCTTACAATAAGCAGCGATGAGAAAATGAAGAAGAAAACGAGAAAGATCGTTGAAGAAGAAATTACTAGCATCCGTAACACATCTGAAGAAGTTAAAGTCCCAAAAAATTCTTGTTGATTATAAAGAATAACAATCTACTTCCGAAAACAATCAAAATCGGAAAGGAAGAAGAAGAAGAAGAAACATACTAGAGTTGGCCATGGTGATTTTATTAACTTCATTAGGGTCAAGCGAGAGAGGCAGCGTATTTTATGAGAGAGAGAGAGAGAGGGCAGCGTATTTTATGGCTTAAAGGTAGGAGATGACCATAAATACGTATTTGGCTATAAAAATCAAAAGGTAATTATAGAATATAATTTTTTAAAATTATATTTATTTAAAATAAATAAGATATCAACCTTTGCTATATGAAGTAACTAATCCTCGTCCACTTTCTTGCATCTTGTCAACAGTATTGCCTTTGATCAACGTCATAGAGATTTAACAATTGTGTCCAATTTTTTCTTAGGGAAGTCCAAAGAGAAGTTATTATTGATTCCCGATGATGTTTTTCTCTATTTTATATTTTCCTTTCGGGGTTGGGGCACAATCAGGTGGTGTTATTATAGGAAAAATTTTACTTTATACCTATTAATTTTAAATAATTTACCCTTTAGTATTTAGGCCTAAACTATTTATTATTCCTACCCATGCGATCCAAATTATTTACGTTCTAATTCCAGCGATGCTTTATGCAACCAAGAGATGAGGCATTGATTTGCCATATTTTCTCATCCGTTCGCACTGGAAATTGAAATAACTTCAAGCCTTTGTGGTTTTAACACTGCAAACAAGTTTTTAACACTAAAATACAGGGCACAATTCAAAAATTAGATCATAGAAAGAACAGATCAATTTTTGACACTCCATATGAATGAGTTCAAAATGTCAGATCTGATTTTTTATAGTGATTTACTGTTGAAATTCGTTAGTTATTGTTCTTTGATGTGTAGATTGTACCTTTGATGCCGGTTTTTGGAGATTTATTGTATAAATATTTAAATCCATCATTGAAGGGCCTTGAAACTTGAAACTCATAACTTGATTTGTTTGAGTTTTTAATTATTTTGACCTGATCCTGTATGGATTTGTTTGAAAAGTTGATTGGAGGTTGTAGCTAAAGTTTTAGTCAATTTGGTGGAGATTTTGTAGTAGATTTTAAAATTTTGGGTTGAAATATAGTTGAACCAGAAAAGAAGACGAATTTGTATTGTATACCCAAATAGTATACATGCCACGACCCAAATTCCAAACCTTAGGGCCGTGATGGCGCCTAACACCACACTTGTTAGGCAAGCCAATGTTAGAAATTGATTAGCCATTTTCCCTTTGAATAATTATTAAAACACAATAAGACAATTTAAAAATAACTAAATCTGATAGTTTCCATACATAACTTCATGAATAAAATAATAAACGAATAAATAAACCAAGCCACAAACTAAATATATAACTCTAAGGCTACCCCAGGGTCTGGTGTTACAATTCACGAACTACTAAGATTACTACAGTAATAGGCTAAAAGAAATAATGTAACTGTTTCGAATATAATAAAAACATATCTAAAGAACTAAGAGAAGATTCCAGGAATCTGCGGATGCTGGCAGATCTACCGTGTCTTCGAACTATGAATGCGGCTACTAAAAATTACCTAACGTTGTCTGGTACTTGGATCTGCACAAAATAGTGTAGAGTATAGTATCAGTACAACCGACCCCATGTACTGAGTAAGTGCCGAATCTAACCTCGACGAAGTAGTGACAAGACTACGGCGGGGCATTTACAATATAATTTGTGAACAATATAAAAAAATAAAGCAAGAAGGGAATAATAAACTAACTAAACAGCAACTTGAAACAATTAATAAAATAACTCCGCTAGTTTTTCCCGATCTCTATGAAAATTTCCAAAATTCCATTTAAAATAACAGTAAAAGCCGAATATTTATAACCACAATATAACCATGAATATTCCAGTCTTTATTTTAATCAGTTAAACATGAATATTCTCCCTTATTGCTCCTTACGCGGCGTGCAACCCGATACTATCTCTCCACCCTTATTGCTCATCTCTCTCTGTATATATATAGAGTTAGAAATTATCGTCTCTTTTAGAGACTTATAGTGTGACCCACATATAAGTTAATAAATTATTTACTTTGTCTCTCAAAGAAAATAATATATCAGATAATATTCTGTAGTTATGCATATATAGTAGTTTCTTTGATGGAAAGAAATGGAAAGAAATTACCATATATTAGGAGTCCCTAGGGTAATTATAGTTTATGAAGAGTCTCTAGGGGTAAAGTATTTGCCTAAAAGTCCCTAGCCTACCTACAAATATGCATGTAACTCCATCATTCTGGTATTCTACGATAGGCACGGGCTAGAAGGCTCTCTAGATTTTCTGTTAAAGGTTTCCAAGGCGATTCTACAACACTTGAACAACTATGTCTAAAGGTACGTTCATTGTATAATTTCCATTGCATTAGCTCTATATGTGTATTTAAATTTTAATATGTGGCAGCAGAACCTGCCTTAGCTGTCTTGTTTGATATGTGGTCTTGTGAATATAGTTGCAATAGATCTGTATTATTGTATGATTACAGATTCTCTTGATTTCATTTTATGTCTTTTAGCCCGACCATAAATTCGATAATCGGTAAGATGGGTTCTTTTCCGCAAGCTTGACGGAAGTAATTTAATAGTACAATATTTAATTCATGGATTTGATAATTAACTCAAAGTCGAACAATACTATTGTTCTTGACCTTTGTTTCATGAGTACTGCATTACAACTTGTTTGGATAATTGCTCATCATTGTATCGTATTGTATTGTTAACCCAAAACAATGTTTGTTTTGATTGTTTCATTAAAATTGATTGTATTGTATTATTAAATCCATTGTTCCGGAATAATGAAAAATCCCCTTTTTTAAAACAATCGATTTGGTGTGGTGGGATTGTTTCCTATTTTTCTTTCCAATTATATCCTAACTTATTACTCCACAAGTCTATTTTACCCTTTACCTTTTTTTCTAGTTTAACTCCAAATCTCCAACTTCTAACCTATTTTTTTTTTTCCAGTACTTCTGACGCCAACGTTAAAGGTGTTTTGCCGCCTTCTATTTTACTTTTTTTCCTAATTTGCTTTTAACTCAATTCTAATTAATTGTGCTCCTTTATTTTATTTTATTCTGTTCTGCTTTCTTAAGGTGTTTTGCCTTCTTCTGTTTTATTTTAAAAAAATTATTTTATGCATAATTTTTGATAAATTCAATATTTAAATAATTGAGGATATTTTAGTAAACTTATCAGTTACGGTACAATACGATACAGTCAAACCAAATAACAAAAATTATTTAACAATGACAAATAATACAATCTATTCAAACATTTTATTCATAAAACGATACGGTACAATACAATACAGTACAATACAATACATTATAAAATAACGGGGAACAATTATCCAAACAGACTGTTAGAGATATGCCTTGGATAACTGAACTGTAATGTATTCCTTTAAGCATGGGCCCATATACTGATTTTGTCCATATTCTTGGATTTATAGAATTGGAATATTTTATAAGTTTTGAATTCTTGAAGAAGTGTCTGCAATTTCTAATGACTATTCTAATATCCCTTTAAGTTACGAAAACAAACACGGTCTGCCATGTATTTTTTTATTATGTGAGTCGGTGTTTCATAATTAATTTGGAAGGGTTCGTATATTATTTTGAATCCTAAAAATTAAACTTTCTTTTCTGAAATTAATATTTAATTGCTGCCTTTTAAAACGAAGAGTTTTGAAGTGTTCTTGAAGCACTACTCAATTTAAAGTAATAGGTTGTTAATTTGGAGGAATTGCCTAGTGAGATTTTGACATGAAAAGATACAAATACTTTGGTCTTCAGTTCTGTGATATAACTTATAACATATGTGTTCGTTGAAATCTTTGGAATTCTTATAATATTTAGTTTAATTATAAGAATTATTTGAGGATATATAGGCATCTTGTCTACGCTTTGTATCTCCACTTTGAAACAAATCAATATTCTAGTGAAAGTTAATTATAAAGGTTTATCATTGTAAGATGTCAATTTTGAAGTTTTCTTTTGTATTATGTATTTAGGAGTGGCCATAGCATCTTGAATACTTAATATAAAAGAAATTGAGTTTATTAATCACATCACGTTTGGTGATTAAAGGTTATAATGACATTTATTTAGTCCAGTTATCTTATTAAAATGATAACCCGGCCCTACAGGGAGGTAACTATTTTGGTGAGATTAATTGCAATGAGATAGTAAATCTTTAAGTTAAATTATCTTATGCCCGCAAGTACGGATAAATTTTTATGTATTTTGGTTTACTAGTCTAATAAAGTTAGTAAATTCTATGCATGAGTTGCAACCTCTGCCCACAAGAAAGTCTAGAATTTACTATGAATCGGTATGTTATGCGATTCACCTTTGATGGATTGTACTTTATAGCTTATGTATGTTTATCCTTGTTTTGCAGTCTTTACCGCTTTTCCTACTACTATTTTTAATGAGAATGCTCGAAATCCAATGCTTTCTAGTGACAATTATACTGAATGGAAGGAAAGTCCTTCTCACTTTAGGGTGCTCGGATCTAGACCTGACACTCCATGCGGATGAACCACCTATTCCCACGGAATCAAGTACGCTAGCTGCTAAGGCTAATTATGAGCAGTGGGAGCGATCTAATTGCTTAAGTTTAATGCTCATAAAAGCTCACATAAGCCAAAGCATTAGGGGTTCTATCCTTAATAACGATAAGGTCAAAGCTTACATGAAGGCAATTGATGAACAATTCGTAAGCTCTGACAAAGCTTTGGCCAGTACCCTTATGAAGAGGCTCTCAAGTATGATTTTCGACAGAAGTCGTACAGTGCGTGAGCATATTATGGAGATGAGAGACATTGTTGCTAAACTCAAGTCCCTTGAAGTGGATATGTCTAAAACATTTCTTGTGCATTTCATGCTCAACTCCCTTCCTGCGGAATATGGTCCGTTCAAGATTTCTTACAACACACATAAGGATAAATGGCCAATCAATGAACTTTTGACCATGTGTGTTTAAGAAGAAGAAAGGTTGAAGCATGAGATACACGAAAGTGTTAATACGGTGACTCATGGTAAGAGAAATACAAAGAAGGCAAAGTGTTCCATGAAGAAGAAAAGCACCTTTGACAAAGATGATTGTCGTTTCTGTAAGAAGAAGGGACACTGAAAGAAGGATTGCCTGAAATACAAGAAATAGCTTGAGAAGAAAAGTAATTTTACCTTTGTATGTTATGAATTTAATTTTACTGAAGTTTCTGATAATACATGGTGGATTGATTCTGGTGCTACAATTCACATTACCAAAATCATGCAGGGCTTTCTAACTCAGAGGAAGCCGATAGAAAGTGAATAATACGTCTATTCTGGTAATAGGACGCGTTCACGTGTGAAAGGTGTGGGGACCTATAGGCTCATTTTGAAGGATGGTTTTTACTTAGATTTAGAAAATACTTTTTATGTTCCAGAATATTCTAGAAATTTAATTTCTTTTTCAAGATTATCGATTAGTGGACGATATGATTTGAATTTTCATTATCCTTCTGTGAAACTTTTGAAAGATGATAAAGTTATTGGTTTTGGAAATTGAATGGAAATTTATATAAACTTGATATGACCCCACATTTGAATGCAATGTTTTAACTTTGCATGATAAAGAAATTTACACTAAGCGGTGTATTATCAATGAGAACTCATATTGTCTTTGGCACAAAAGATTGGGATACATCTCTATTCATAGAGTCAAAAGGTTGGTTAATGATGGAGTTCTAAAATCTTTTGATTTTTCTGACTTTGGGATTTGTGTGGACTGCATAAAGGGTAAGCAGACCAACAAATCAACTAAAGGTGCCAAAAGGAGTTCTCAATTACTTAAGATCATACATACAGACATATGTGGACCTTTTCCTACCCTTTGATTGAATGGTGAGAGATATTTTATCTTATTTATTGATTACTATTCAAGATATATGTATCTCTATCTTCTGTTTAACAAATTATAAGCATTTGATGCTTTTAAAGTTTACAAAACAGAAGTAGAGAAACAAACTGGTGCTCAGATCAAAATTGTAAGATTTGATAGGGGTGGAGAATATTATGGAGGTACAAAGATAAGGGACAAGTTAAGGGCCCATTTGCTGAGTTCCTTGAAAGTGAAGGTATAATTGCTCAATATACCATGCCAGGAACACCACAACAAATAATGTGACAGAAAGAAGGAATCGGACATTAATGGACATGGTAAGAAGCATGATTAGCAGATCAAGTTTACCTTTATCCTTATGGAGTGAAGCCTTAAAAACTGCTGTGTACATTTTAAATAGGGTTCCATCCAAGGTTGTCCCCAAGACACCTTTTGACTTATGGAAAGGATGGAAACCTAGTTTAAATTATTTAAACGTTTGAAAATGTCCAACTGAAGTAAGGGTTTATAACCCACAACTAAATAAGTTGGATGAAAGAACAATAAGCGGTTATTTTATATGCTATGCGATTATTTTATAAGCTATGCGGTTAACTGTAACGACCTGACCGGTCGTTTTGAGTACCAGCGCTCCGTTCAACAGTCGGAGGCCATGAACAACTTCATTTCAGGTATTATGACTTGTACGTGTGGTTGGAATTAAATTTCGATAAGTCCATAGTTGAATTGGGAAGAGAAGTCTCATTTCAGAAGCTTAAAGTTGAAGGAATGAACTAGGATTGGAATTTTGAGTAAACGACCTCGGAATCGGGATCTGAAGGTTCCAGCAGGTTTGTATGATGATTTCGGACTTGGGCGTATGCCCGGATTGGGTTTTGGATAACCCGGGAGCATTTTGACGCCTATTGTGGAAGTTAGCATTTTAGAAAAAATTCCATAAGTTTGGTTTGAAGTGCATTTCGGCATTATCAATGTCCGTTTGGAATTTCGAGATTGGGAGTAGCTCCGTATGGTGATTTTGGAGTTGGGAGCGCAATCGGAAATGAATTCGGAGGTCTGTAGGCCATTTTGAAGCCATTTGGCTAAAGATAGAAAGTTGAAGGTTTTGGAAAGTTTGACCGGGAGTTGACTTTTTGATATCGGGGTCGGAATCAAATTTCGGAAGTTGGAGTAGGTCCATAATGTCAAATATGACTTGTGTGCAAAATTTGAGGTCAAACGGACGTGATTTGATAGGTTTAAACATCGGAAATAGAAGTTAGAAATTTTAAAGTTCATAAAGCTTGAATTGAGGTGTAATTCGCGATTTTGGTGTTGTTTGATATGATTTGAAGTCTCGAGCAAGTTCAAAATATGTTTTAGGATTGGTTGGTATGTTTGGTTGGGGTCCCGGGGGGCCTCGGGTGGATTCCGGGTGGTTAACGTATCAAAATTTGGATTTTTGGAAAAGCTGAGTTGCTGGTATCTGGTATTTCCGCTTCTGCGGAAATGGGACCGCAGAAGAGGCCACGCAAAAGCGAGAAAATAACCATAGAAGCGGTTTTGGGCTTAGGCTTGGGTGACCGCAGATGCGGTCAAGGCTCCGCAGAAGCGGGACCGCATCTGCGGAGGAGAGGTCGCAGAAGCGGAAAATTGGCTGGAGCTTGGGAATCGCAGAAGCAACAAGCGGTCCGCAGAAGCGGGACCATGGAAGCGGGAAAGGCATTGCAAAAGCAGAATTCCTGGGTATGGACGGGAACCGCAAAAGCGTCCAAGAATCCGCAAAAGCGAAACCGCATACACGGTCATATTTCCGCATATGTGAAAACCACTGAAGGCAGTGGCCTTCATTTATTTGGGCTCAATGTCATTTTTGCTCATTTTCTCACTTCATGGGGCGATTTTTGGAGAGCTTCAAGGAGGTTTTTCATCATCAATGATAAGGTAAGCTATTCCTATTTATTTCCAAGTTAAATACAAGACTATACCATGGATTTAAGCATGAAAATTAGTGTAAATATTGGGTTTTGATGGAAAAACCTAGAAAATTATAAACTTGGATTTTAGCTACGGATTTGAGTATGGAGTTAGGAGAAGATCAAATATTTGAGTTCCTAAGGTCATGGGTAACCCTTATTTTCGAGAATTTTTGAATTTCTGGGCACGTGGGCCCGAGGGCATTTTGGTCATTTCACTAAACAAAGTTGGGAATTCGTATAATCTGAATTTTTAATAAGTAATTGAGTATATTCTCATTAGTTATCGTTAAATTGGTTAGTTTGGGTGCATTGTGCGTTGGTTCAAGCCTTCGGAAGGATGTAGAATGTCGATTTCGAGTCTTCGGAGCGAGGTGAGTCTCCTTTCTAATTCTATGAGGAGGAAATTACCCCATAGGTGAAGTGAATGATTAAGTGCTCCTATTTGTGGGGACTACGTATGCACGAGGTGACGAGAGTCCGTGCGTAGCTACTATTATGCTATTGTCCGGGTAGATTAGGACCCAGAAAGCATGCTATACTTGAATAAATTATGGACTCATTGATGACTTAAATTGTTTAAACCACCTTTGATTAGTAAACAAATTTAAAAGAGATTAAACATCATTCCTGAATTGTTAAACAGAGAATTTGCCTCTTTGGATAATTATTCCTCGATAAAATTCTAATTGGCTATCTGAGCACGTATATTATGTGTACCGCGTCGCATGGATGATTCGCGAGCGGGGTAATAAATCACATTAAATTAATAATTGGATTTTTCTAGAAGACTTAAGCTTCGTTTTCTAAAATTTATAAAGAGAATTGACCATTCCTGGACATTTGCTCCACGTTGATTTCCTGACTGTTTATCTGTTTGTGTGTGTTTATTTTGGAACGGTCCGAACGCCTCGGTAGATTAATAGATGCATCTATAGGCGTGCCATCGACCCTCGGCAAGTGCACATTTATTTCTGTTGGATCGGGTCGTCGCCTCGGTATGATTTGCGCATGCCTGTGTTGCTGCCTGAACTCGATTAAGTTATCGTTGCTCTTTTGTGGCTTAAACACATTTGGATTATGTTTTAAAGAGAAATTTGGGAAATTTTCCCATGAAAGAACTACGTGTTTATTTGTTTCCTCTATTTGATTAGAACCATGTCCATAAAGAATAAATCCACGGATTAATATGTGAAATGAGGATAAATGATCATTGGACCATTAGAGTGTGTCAAAGTTGACCATCTCGTCTCTACCCCTTCGGGATTAGGCGGGATACTCTCTGAGTACACGTTGATTACGTACTCATACTACATTTCTATGCATTTTTGTTGCACAGGTATACTTCATTTTAGCGGCCTACTGGGCGCAACAGCACGGACGACTCAGGGACTAGGTGAGCTGCAAATTGCGAGGCGACCTGCAGCTAGTGTAGTTCCTTTCTGTACTTTGATTATTTATTTCCTGTCCATTGTATTCCGGACAGAGGTTGTATTTTATTTCATTATCAGTAGTCGCTCATGAACTTGTGACACCGGGTTCTGGGATGGTTTTCGAAAAGTTTGATTTAGTTGTTATTGTTAATTTGAATTGAAGCAAAACCCTTTTCTTTTTTTTATTTTGTGAAAATGGAAGGAAAATTTTGGAATTTGATGTATTTAAAAGGGATTTTTAAATCGGTGATCTAATTGGCTGGCCTGACAGCGGTGTCCGGCGCCACCACGACCCTTAGTGGATTTTGGGTCGTGACATTAACTCTAACGGATTTAGGTTTTATTGTCCTTCTCATTCTCCTAAAATTGTTGAAGCTGGAGACGCTAAATTTCTTGAGGAGCATGAAAAGAGTGGGAGTGGTTTGACTCAAAGGGTGGAATTGGAAGAAATAAGGGAACTACCGTTGGTACCTTTATATATTGGGAACTTGAATATTGCTCAGAAAATTCTCATGAATTATCTGAACAACAAGAAGTTCAAGAGCCGCCACCACTTGAGGAGCCACATGAAGATCAACCTGCTTTACTTGAACCCACTGAAGAAGTGTCTGAACCAGTGGGAGTGATAAAATCCTCAAGAATTCAAAAATCAACAATTTCTAGCGACTATGTTGTATATCTTCAAGAGTCTGATTATGATATTGGACTAAAAGATGATCCATGTCGTTTTCACAAGCCATGAGTGAAGAAAACTCCACACTTTGGTATGATTCCATGAAAGAAGAGTTAGAATCTATAGCTAAAAATAAAGTCTGGGATCTCGTTGAATTACCAAAGGGATTCTCTAACATAGGTTCCAAGTGGGTCTTTAAAACTAAAAGAGACTCATCGGATAATATTGAACGATATAAAGCCAGACTTGTAACCAAGGGTTTTACTTAAAGGGAAGGCATTAATTACCATGAAACCTTCTCTCCAGTATCAAAGAAGGATTCATTGAGAATAATCATGGTATTAGTAGCTCATTTTGATTTAGAGTTATATTAAATGGATGTGAAAACAACTTTCCTAAATGGAGATCTTGAAGAGGAGGTATACATGCGTCAGCCCGGAGGATTTTGTGACAAGGACAAAAGTCACCTTGTTTGCAAGTTGAATAAATCCATTTATGGGCTAAAACATGCTTCTCGCCAATGGTATATTAAATTTCATAATGTTATTTCTTCATTTGGATTTACGGAGAACATCATTGATTAGTGTATATACCTTAAGATAAGTGGGAGCAAATATAATTTTCTAGTCCTATATGTGGATGATATTTTGCTTGCAAATAGTGGCTTGGGATTGTTGCACGAGACTAAACAGTTCCTTATCCAGAATTTTGAGATGAAGGATATGGGTGAAGCCTCTTATGTCATTGGCATAGAGATTCACAGAGACAGATCCCAAAGAATACTTGGACTGTCTCAAAAGGCCTACATTGAAAAAAATTCTGGAAAGATTCGGGATAAAGAACTGTTCACCTATAGCAGCACCCATAATTAAAGGTGACAAATGCTCATTGAATCAATATCCACAAAAGGCATTAGAAAATGAGCAAAGGAAAGACATCCCCTATGCTTCCCTTGTTGGGAGTCTTATATATGCACATGTCTGTACTAGACCTGATATTGATTTTGCGGTAGGAATGCTTGGTAGATATCAAAGTAACCCTGGTCTTGGCCATTGGAAATCTGGTAAAAGGGTCTTGAGATATTTGCAAGGAACCAAGGATTTTAAGCTCACATACAAATGCTCTGATTCATTAAAGGTTATTGGATATTCAGACTCTGATCTGGGTGGATGCAAGGACACTGGTAAATCTACTTCAGGATACATTTTCCTTCTTTTTGGAGGTGATGTGTCTTAGATACGTGTCAAGCAAACCATTATTGCAACATCTATAATGAAAGCTGAATTTATAGCATGCTATGAAGCTACATCACAAGTGTTATGGTTGAAAAACTTTATTTTCGGCCTTAGGATTGTCGGATCTATTTCAAGGCAATTGAGAATTTTTTGTGACAATTCAGCTGCAGTTTTCTTTTCTAAGAATAATAAAAGTTGCAGCCGAAGCAAGCACATCGACATAAAGTACTTGATGGTTAGAGACTATGTGAAGAAGCAAGATGTGAATTTTGAGCATGTTAATACTACTTTGATGATTGCTGATCCTATGACTAAAGGTCTGCCAGTTAATATTTTCAAGGATCATGTAACTCATATGGGGCTTAGTAGCTCAACTTAGTCTTGCTTTGCTCTCTAACAGTTTGTCTAGACATTATGATTATTTCGATATACATGACAGTGCACACTTTTGGTTTTTTATGTATTATTTGTGATCATTGGATCAATAAAGTTGGACTCTGAATAACTTATATTAAGTTCATTTATAAAGTTGTTAGACACTTTATTAGAATATATTGTGCATTGTAATACATGGAAGGAAGTGTTTGTTTAAAAACATGACCGCCATGATTCTTGTATTAATATATTCAAGTTAAAGTGATTGTCGCATAACTTTTAGTTGAGTGATAAAGTTTATAGCCATATATTTATATCTCATAAAGGATTATTTGATTTTAATATGTGGGCCAACTGGGAGAATATTAGAAAATACCGTCTTTTCTTGAGACTTCTAGTGTGGCCCACATATAAGGTAATAAATTATTTACATTGTCTCCCAAAGGAAATAATATATTAGATAATATTCTGTAGTTAAGCATATATGGTAGTTTCTTTGATGGAAAGAAATTACTATATATTAGGAGTTCCTATGGTAATTATAATTTATGGCGAAGTCTCTAGGGCTAAAGTATTTGCCTAAGAGTCCCTAGCCTACCTATAAATACGCATGTGACTCCATCAGTCTGGTATTCTATGATAGGCACAGGCTAGAAGGCTCTCTAGGTTTTCTGTTAAAGGTTTCCAAGGCGATTCTATAACACTTGAACAACTATGGCTGAAGGTACGTTCGTTGTATAATTTTCGCTGCATTGGCTCTGTATGTGTATTCAACATATATCACCCTTATTCCTCTTGTTGCGGCGTGCAACCCACTCCCACCTGTCCATCCTTATCACTCCTTGTTGCGACGTGCAACCCGCTCCCACTATACATATCATATCAGTTTATTTATAAAAAAAATTAGGAGGATGGTAGAACAATACAGGGATAAGAAGAAGGATCTCCACATAGTGTTTATCGATCTAGAGAAAGCGTACGACAGGGTTCCTAGGGAGATCTTATGGAGCTGCTTAGAAGTTAAAGGGTTCCCGATAGCCTACATTAAGGTAATTAAAGACATGTATGATGGAGCTAAGACTCAGGTTAGGACAGTAGGAGGGACTCCGAGCACTTTTCGATTGTTACGGGGTTGCACCAAGGGTCTGCTTTCAGCCCTTTCCTATTTACCTTGGTGATGGATGCCATAACGCATCATATTCAAGGGGATATGCCATGGTGCATGCTATTTGTTGATGACATAGTCCTAATTGATGAGACACGATGCAGCGTCAATGAGAGGCTAGAGGTTTGGAGACATGCCCTTGAGTCTAAAGGTTTCAGGTTGAGCAGGACGAAGACGGAATACCTGGAGTGCAAATTTGGGGCCGAGCCGACAGAAACGGGAGTGGAAGTAAGGCTTGAATCTCAAGTCATCCCTAAGAGGGATAGTTTCAAGTACCTTGGGTCAGTTATTCAGGGGAGCGGGAAGATCGACGAGGATGTCACACACCGTATAGGGGTGGGGTGGATGAAGTGGAGGTTAGCGACGGGAGTCCTGTGTGACAAGAAAGTTCCACCATTACTAAAAGGTAAGTTTTATAGAGCAGTGGTTAGGCCTGTCATGTTGTATGGGTCCGAGTGTTGGGCAGTTTAGAATTCACACATCCAGAAGATGAAAGTAGTAGAGATGAGGATGTTGAGGTGGATGTGCGGGCATACAAGGATGGATAAGATTAGAAATGGAGATATTCGAGAGAAAGTGGGCGTGACCCCCATGGAGGACAAGATGCGGGAATCAAAACTCAGATGGTTCGGGCACATTCAGAGGAGGAGCACTGATGCACCGGTGAGAAGGTGTGAGCGATTGGCTGTGGTGAGCACGAGGAGAGGTAGAGGAAGACTTAAGAAGTATTGGGGAGAGGTGATCAGGCAGGACATGACGCGTCTTAGGATTACTGAGGACATGGCCCTTGACAGAGAATTATGGAGGTCGAGCATTAAAGTTGTAGGTTAGGGGGAAGTTGGGAATATTTCTACAACGCACTAGAGTGAGACTACCCAGTTAGGAGTTAATCTTAGGATGCTACTGATACAGGAATGTATCTATTGGATATTAGTATATCTTACATCCTTTTCGTATTTCCTTTATTTCCTATATTACTGTTATTTCGTTATTGTATTGTTATGTTATGTATTTTTATGTTATTTTAGTATGAGTTTATGGATAGTACTAATGTATCGTCTTTTGTTGCTGTCTTGAGCCGAGGGTCTCCTGGAAACAGCCTCTCTGCCCCTCGGGGTAGGGGTAAGGTCTGCGTACATATTACTCTCCCCAGACCCCACTTGTGGGATCATATGGAGTTGTTGTTGTTGTATAAAAAATTTTACAATTCAGGCCAAGCCTTTCACAATATTTCCGCCTCAACAATTGTAAACATGAAACTGTATTTCTCACAAACTTCATCAACATTATTTCAAAATGAAACCAACAAAAATGTATATATGTCGTAAAACAATGTCAACCCCGCTCATCCTTCATGTACCATAGTGAAATCAAGGAAAACAACCACCCTTTCCAGAATAATTGAAACAAGACTTAACAATAAGTTAACCAAGCCAAGTAGTGATAGGAACATCAATGGGCATAAAACAATTAAACCATCAATCAAATAAATTGGGAATAGGGAAAGGATCATGCTTAGCAGACAATCTGGTGGTGCATAGTTACATGTTACTTCACCTATACACCATATATATGCAAATTTCACATAGCAATTAAATTGGAAATTTTTATTTCCTCAAGTCAAGGTTAAACCAAGCACTTACTTTAATTCCGCAGGCCACTCAGTGTTCAATCACAACTTTTCCTTTAGATTTTGCCTCTAACCTGCCCGAATCTAATAATAATTAGTTCAATATCATTAATTAATGCTAAAGGAACTAACTTTTCTGAAAAATTATGGTTTTCCTACGTTTTCTCAAAAAAAGTTAAAAACCGACCTCGGGCCCGCTTGGTCCAAACTCGGGGTTCGGACCAAATTCAGTCTACCCATTCATCCCCGAGCCCGAGTATATAATTAATTTTGAAATCCGACCCCAATTTGAGGTCAAAATTTAATTTTTACAAAATTCTCTAATTCTACTCAAACCCCTAATTTTTGCCATGAAAATTCTTGATTTTCTATTGAAAAGTGATGAAAAGCATTAGGTAATCAAAAGAGAAGAGTTTAGAATTGTTTACCAACACTTTGGGCATGAACCTGTGTGAAGAAAATCGCCTCTAGGTCTTTTTAGTTCAAAAATATGAAGAAAAAAATGGCTGCTGCCCGAGTTGGATTATGTGATTTTTTTTCTTTTTGAAGAAAAAGCATGGAGCACCAGTGCATCAAAAACTATTATGACATCAGTTTTTTTTTACAAGTTAAAAACATCCCGAAGCCTACTCGAAACTTGCTCGAGCCCTCGGGGCTCCAAACCAAACATGCATACAACTCTAAAAATATCATATGGGCTTGCTCGTGCGATTAAATCATGAAAATAACAACTAAAACTATGAATCTAACCTCAAAACTCATCATTTTTCTCAATAACACTTAAATTTCACTATTTCTCAACCGGACGTTCGAATCACGTCAAATAAACTCCGATTCTCACCAAATTTCACAGATAGTACTTAAACATCATAACAAACCTATATCGAGCTCCAAAACCAAAATAAGGGCCTGATACCAATGGTTTCAAATATTAATTCTTTTCTTTATTTCATTAATAAGTCAGTAAAATAATTTCTTTCAAAAATTGATTTCTAAGGCTTGGGACCTTGGAACTAAATTTCAGGCATACGCACAAGTCTGATATTTTAGTGTGGACCTTCCGGGATCGTCAGAATACCGATCCGGGTCTATTTACTCAAAATGTTAACCAAAGTCAACTAAAACCAAACTTAAATTATAAAAATCATTATTTCTTACATTTTTACATAAAATCTTTCCAGTTTCGCGTCTAGAATGCGCACGCAAATTGATGTATTTAAAATTAGTCTTTTTATGGCTAATAAACCTAGAACGGAGTCTTAATTCATAAAATGACCCCTTGGGTCATCACAATACAAATATACCATTTTAGTATACAATTCATTCCAACTATATACCCTATTAGTATAGTTATATACTATATTGGTATCGTATGTTAGTTGAATTATTTTTTGGTTGTATTAGCTGCATTTAATTGGTACAATATTTGGTTTTCTTTTAATAATAGTAATATAGTACAATATCTTAAAATACTTTATTATATTAATATGTGGTACACTAACTTTATTTTTTTATCTTTATGCATGTGTGTTAGTAATAGTAGTATAGTCATATAGTTGCCGAAAATTAACTAGTAAAAATGTATACCATGTTGGTATAGTTCTATGACATATTGGTATCATATGGTAGTTGAACACTATTTTGGTTATTTTAGCTGCATTTTAAGTGAATTCTATTATGAAATTATTTATATGAACATGAGTTGCAATGCTGGAATTTTTGTGTGCCGATGGACATAAATTATGTGTATTATGTAATAGTTTTTATAGTTATAGGTAATTTTTAGAACGATCCCATACAACTATAGACCCTCGTAGTATACGAAATGAGCAAGTTGTTTTGCGAATATTTAGCTTGCAATACGAGCATGTAATTTTCTCATACTTTTATTGCGTCCTTTAATATTTGGTACAGTAGTATAGTCGCAGATAGTTGTAGCAATATTCTAGAGAAATCATATGCTCTGTTGGTATACATTTATACCATATTGGTATCACATGGTACTAGAAGACTTTTTTGCTACTTATACTTTTGTTGCATTTTTTAATATTTTATTGTTATTTTTATTCTAACTAGTATATATGGAGTTTTGGTTGTTGTAGATTACGTTTTCTTGCTTTATAACTGGTTGTATTACTGCTAATAGTAGAGTGTGTACCGATACTTATTTGGGAAAGAGATCAAGGTTTGCATGGCAATGACGTGTTGATTCTTAGAATCTGATAATGTAATTTATGGTGCTCAGTAGCAATCAATGTGATATTCAGAGAATTAGATCAAGTGACAACTGATATTATTTCATGTTAATAATTGAATTTAAAAAATGAGAAAGAAAAAAAAAGGTATATTGTACTAGTTGTATTAAAAAAAGGTGAACAAATATTTACTATATCAGTTATTTTTTCTTATTGTATAAAAAAAGAACAATAAAAAATAGTGAAAACGATAATTGAAATTAGATTATGAAGAGAAAAAAAAAAGAAAAAAAAGTTAAATAAAATTAGAAAAGGTAAAAAAGAAAAAAATAAGAAGAAAACGAAAAAAAGAAAAGGAGAAAAGATTAACAAAGAAAGAAAAGAAGCATATAAATAAAAAAAGAAATGGAGAATAAAGAAAAAAATATCCCACAAAAATTAGTATGGGTAGGAAATGTAATTAGTTTATGGGTAGAAAAACAGATGGGTAGACAAGGATAAATAGTTTTATTTTTGTGGGTAACTGTGTCAACCCCGTTATTATAACATTGATCGTTAGATATTGTTTCTGTGTTATTATGACGAAAATAACCCTCTGTCGGCAAGCAGGGATGTCAAGAGAGCTACTTTTGCGCTCTTCTATATTTGGTAATCTTTAGAACTATATATATATAAAGTTAGGAAAATAAGAGATGAGTAGGTACATCTCTTTTTCCAAGGATCTTATTTATCTAATTTTTGCTGTTTTTGACTTTTCTCTCCTTTTTGTCTAATTTTATATATGCTCTTTTTATGCTTTCAAGTTGTATCCGTTTCTATTCTTTAATTAAATTCTCTTAATTATACCTCCCACTCTTTCATTTTCTTTTTCCTTCCATTTATGCCATATTTTAAAGACTCCAAAAATTTCCTCTTTAATTGTCCAAATAATTGCTCATGTTAACAAGTGAATAAGGTTACACTAGCTCAAACTAGGGTTGTCAATGGATATTCGAAAACCGACTAAACCGACCGAACCGTACCGTACCGAACCGATTTTTAGGTTTTTTTTTTAAGAAATCGTAGGTTTTTATATAAATTTATAACCGCACCGATAATTAGGGTAGGTTTTTTATTTTATAAAAATAAACCGAAAAAATACCGAACCGTACCGAATAAATTTTACATGTGGAATATATATTTATCTAATAAGTTTAAAAATAATAATACATTATATTTTCCTTTGGGCCTTGGAATTATGAAAACTATTATAAACCAACAAGTAATTAAACTTATAATACTAATTCCTAAAATCTATTATGCTACTTCTACTTAAACTAAGTTATTTCAAGTATCTTTATTAGCAAGACACAAGTATTCTAGCGATTATGAGTAGCAAACTACATGTAATGAATATGTTTCCTTTCATATAATTTAGATTTATCTTTTTGAATATTTCATCTTCTATAGACTTTATTCTTGAGTCCCAACTTGGTTAATATCTTTCCACTCGTGTGATTTATACTTTTTTTGCCTTTATTTGGTTTCTTTTATGTTGTTATAGAATAGTTGATGGATCTATACTCTAGCCATATTTTATTATTTATTTTTAATTCATCACCCTTTAAATAGTAAAAATGTCTAGAGAGTTTTGCTAAATTCTATAAAAGAACATATGTTATTGCATCCAATTTCTACTGGTGAATTTTACATGATACTTAAGAAAATACCGAAAATTAACCGAACCGTACCGATACCGAAGAGAAACCGACATGATTGAGACGATTTCGAAAAATCTAATTTTGGTTATACATAATAGAATAACCGAAAAATTGGTATGCTATAAATTTTATAAAATAACCGGCCGAACCGAACCATTGACACCACTAGCTCAAACTAATAAGAATGCAGACACACCACAATACATACTTTTTTTTTGGTTATAAAGGACTAATTATATTAAATTAAACATTTGTGATATTACACGGAGCACATTGCCTTATAGGCATTTGACTTACAACGCTATTACTAGTAGTAGCTGCTGTTAGTACCCCAGCATGGGATGCTACAGTATTCAAAGCCCAAGTATTACTATTACAAAGACTAGAAAAACAGGTTGTGAGACACTTCTGCATTTAGTGTGGCCTTCTTGATCTTGATGGTAGGTTGCCTGAACAAAATGTGGTGGCGTAGCAAAAAGTAAACACCGGCTTCCAGTCTCCTGTTGGCCTCCATATTTAGCTAGGCTGTCTGCGATACTATTTTGCTGCATGTTTGGCCTGCCCAGCTGCACAGTAATAACAACCTGCAATCGTTTGTAATATTAGAATAGTGTATGTTATGGTTAAGGAACAAACCCAGTATTTCTTTGGCGTCTGTCTCAATGATGAGAGGTTGGAGATGATGCCGCACTGCAAGTTGCAAGCCCATGAGCAAAGCAAGTTTTAATAAGCGACCGTTTGAGGAGCTTAAGGTCGTCCGGGGGTATTTTGGGAAAAAACTGCAAATGTTTTGGCCTGAGCCACGTGCTAACGCAAATATTTTGGCCCGACCCACGTGTGATAACTAAAACAGGAGAAATTAAAAAATAGCCAGATTTATCACTGGTCATTGAAAAATAGCCAAGTTTCAAAAGTCATCGAAATTTAGTCACTTTAAATCTGAGCGAAAACACTGTTCAAAATCCAGAAAAGACGCCAGCAAATTTTACGGGAGTTCCAGCATAAGTATGCTTGAACTCCAGTAAATTTTACGGGAGTTCTAAGATAACTATGTTGGAACTCCCGCAAATTTTATGGGAGTTCAAGCATAATTATGATGGAACTCCAGTAAATTTTACGGGAGTTCCAGCAAGTATAATTGTGAAGTATAATATACTGGAGTTTGGAGCACTGTTGCTCCAGTCTCCCGCAAATTTTACAGGAGTTAGCAAAGTATACCGGTCCAACATAATATGCTGGAGTTCGTACACAAATGCACCGGAACTCCCGTATATTATATTGGACCGGTCCTTGTTGCAGCAAAATAGTGGTTATTTTTCATTTACTTGGTAAACGCTGGCTATTTTTCATTGACCAGTGTGAAAACTGGCTATACCATGATATTTTGTCCTGTTTTACGCAATTTTAACACGTCCTTACAACACCCAAAATGAACGCCCAATTTCTACACCGTTCTTTCAGCATATTTGCCTAACCTCTACACTATCCTTCCTCTAGATTTTCACAGTTGCTAACTTTTTTTTTGTCTCTTTCAGCTTTCTATCTTCGTGCTCAATTTATGTGCTTTGGTTGTACAGTATAAGGTGAGTTTTGGTTTCTTATTTTTCTGTTTTAGCCTAAAACACAAATGGTATCTTATTACAAAGCGAAATAAAGAGGCACTGCTCTGCGAAATAAGGATAGGAAGGAGAAGCATTGGGCTGCGAAATTGCTATTGTTGCAGAATATCACATAATGTTATAGTTACACAGAAACAATATCTAATAAGCAATGTTATAATAACACCACCTGATTGTGCCCCCCAACCCCAAAAGGAAAATATAAAAAAGAGAACCATCATCGGGTATTAATAATAACTTCTCACTGGACTTCCCTTAAGAAAAAATTGGAAATAATTGTTAAATCTCTATTACTTTGATCAATGGCAATACTGTTGACATGATGCAAGAAAGTGGACGAATAAATGTAGCATCCTCACAAGAACCTTTAAAGCCCATTTCAAGCAGTGAAGTTAGTCCTAGCACCAGGCACCACAATACATACGTTACAAGAAGGAATCACTACCTAAGTTGAAAATGTGTAGCATTTTACAACAAGTCTGGACACCTAAGATCTCCACTCACTAGAATTTTACATTTATGGTCATAGCCATTGGTACCACCTTCTCTGCCTAGCAGTTGTTTCTTTCTTTGGAGCTAGAGTAATCCTATCTGCGTGAGCAACGGCCCATCTGCTAAAATCTGGGGAAGAAACAAGCTCTTCCATAGCCTTCTTTGTGGTGTCTCTAGTTAACTTATTCCACTCATCTTTTGAAATTTTCTTTCGTTCAGGAGTGTTGTGGAATGTAGAATAGAATGTATCTGTTTCTGATAACAAGCTTGATGGCTTGATAGGAGAACCTGCAGGAAAAACATGTAAGAGAAGCTCCACCTTCAACTTTTTTAGTTCATCTACTAATAATTTATAGCTAATTTAGGCGAACCTCGGCTGATTGTGTCATCCCGATTTCTCTGGAAAATCCTGGAACCATATGACCCTTTTATCGGTGATGTGTATGAATCCTGAGATTCCCAGAGATAACTCGTGTCTATTTGTGATAAATTCCTGCTTTGCATGAATACCAGAATGTGAAAATATGAAGCGACTGCAGAAGCAAAGGTTTTACCCCCATATGTATAACAGTAGAATTTTTTTAAAAACCAAACTACATAAGCATCAACTGGGAAATATTGGGTGAAAGGATGCTAAAGAATTGGAAAAAAAGGGAAAGACTCACTTGCAAAAACGTAGAACGTATTTGGGACGGATTAATTTCCTCAAGATTGAGGAAATCAACACTCCACATATCCATGCCTCCGCAGCCAATAAAGGATCCAGAGAACTCTGAGGAAAAAGTAAAGCTATGTAACTGTGCAATTAAACTCCAGTAAGGGCTATAGACCAAAAAGTGTGAGAACTTTGGAGGACCAAATGGATCTGTAGTAATAAAAAAAAGAACCTGAAGAATCAAGGCAGAAGCAAAAATTCGAATGGACCAACCAACAAACTGAGATACTCCGATGTCAATGGATCCGTCTTCTGCAAGTACAAGTTTGTGAACAACCCAAAACCCCAACCAAGCTCCAGCAATTACAAGGAAAAGCAGCAGAAATATTGCCAACTGCAACAAAAGATCAATCCATGTCATCAAAATTCCATGGAAAGCAGAATTCTCAGTGCAGAAACCAAAAGCAGATCACGCTAATGAAAATTCAAATATTTTATTGTGAAATAACAGTAGGAGTTTGCAACATATGCTTTTCTGACATTAATTTCGGACATTTAACTAATAGACACACTCAACATCAAGTGATGTGAGGATTTTCATTGGCATGAGAACCCTTAGCAAAAGGTTTTCCTAAAAGGTAGCCAATATTGAACAAAATGTTCCAAAGAGTAAGTCAACTAATAGAACCAACAATAAGAACTTACATACAGGGTTGTACATGTCTTCACCAATACCAATCTCGTTAAGTATTGAACGCAACAATTGAGGCACATAGCGTAGAAAGAAAGATCCTACCCCAAGCTGAACAAAAAAAATAGCAACATTTAATTATAAATTTTATAAAGAATCGTTTAAAGAATAAATGCTAAGAGTATGCTTATACTAGGGAGAGATACCCACAATGGATGAATACAGAAATATTGCTAGTGAGCTCTTCCTACCAGTCGGAAGAAGCTTCATCCCCTGTTATCAGAAGTACCAAACTGTCGATCAGAAAATTTAAACGTAGAAGCATGATACTGTATGCACCTAGGTACATACATCTACGCATGTTCATACATGGTATATAGCTACTATGCACATCGCTCAAATAAAAAATATTGAACATGTACTTTTAATTTATTATGATTAGTTAACATTGCTGAAGATGACATACATCATTTGATTCATTTGTTAGGTGGAATAATGTTTCTACTGGTAGTGTTCAAAATTGTGAATCAGGCACCCTCAATTTCTTGACTGGCTCCAAGATCAAAACATTCTTTTAAAAATATGCTAAACAAATTTAAGATATGACTCTCTGAGCAGGCTTTCCTTTGTAAGGTGATATCATGAAATTTGTTAACAGTGTTAGCATTTTTGCTAGCTTTCTTCTTCTTCTTTATGTTTTCCAGCCAACATTTGGGTGAATTTTTGCAAGTTCTAGATCCATCTTCTATTTACACATGATTAATTGTATGAGCATTACTGTGAAACTTCTATGGTGCTACTCTGCAATTCTTGGTTGCAAAACATTTCTCATTACAAGAAAAATAATTATCTCAGATACACAGTTAACAAAGTAGTTTAGCTTCTGAAATCCTATGTTGCACGGACTCCCCAAAATGATGTCGCACCCGTGTCGGATCCTCCAAAAATACACTGTTTTTGAGGATCCGACACCCACCCAGCAACATTTTCGGAGAGTCCGAGCAACATAGCTGAAATCAACTATAACATTTTGCTTTGTAGATTTGAACTACATGTCAAGATTTGAAACTGAAGTAACAATCCCAACAAGACCTTCAATGCTTCTTTAATATAAAAAACAGAGAGAAGCAGCAACCTAGCGCAAGGCTCCTCTTTGCACTCAGAAAAAGGGATATTTATATAAAAGTATGGATACTTCTTTGAGAATGCAAGGGTATAAAGTTACCTGGAAAAGAACCATCAGCACCACAAGAAAAACTCCTACTGCCATAGCACCACCATAGTAAAATACTAGAGACTTGCTAAGGAAGGATGCCAGAGTAATTAACAGTATTCCCAGTACCAGGAAAATGACACGATACCAAAAAAAATCTGCAGAAAAGGATATTAAAGTCACTTAATAGAGCTAATGCTAAAGGAAAAACAAAAACAAAAAAGAAGTCAATTTCAGATTGAAACAGGGAGAACAAACCTTCATGCAGCGAGACCTGAAGAGTTTGCTTAGACGAGCTTGTCATTCTAATATCCAAAAACTTTTCATCGAAAGGTGACATAGATCTCACCCATGAACCCTTCGTTAGTTTCATCCATTGACCTGGCGGACACATCCCAATTTCAAGGGATTGATTCCTGCAAAGTTGAAAAGGGCCCTCAATAACTTATAAACATACACATTATTTTAAGACATTAAAGACGAACTGGACCACCCACCTATACCTATCAGACCTTCACAAAAGGTATCTACCTCTTTAGCTGTCTTTTACAATCAGATGTTATTTCAGTTGGAGAGGTTTGATTTTTAGGAGCTCAAGAAGCATAAACTTTGAAGCAAAAGCAACTATGATTAGACAGGTCATACCAGTAGTTTTTTCTTTTTGGACGATAAGTGGCAGATACTAGTAATTACTCACCAGTATTAGACATCAATATTAGCTTAGACATTGTACTACACAGCAGAAAGGACGGTCATAGGTTTAATTCCTGAAAGAAGTGTCTCTTCAACCAAAAAGATCTTGCCTGTAATATAACCAGATTCTTAAATATGTATCAGACCATTAAGTAATTTATAAGGCAAACAGACACAACTTTAACAAGTAACAAGAAGTATACAGAAGGTGGGAGATTAATTAACAAATGATGTGATTTAAAACAAAAATTAATCACGTATTTGTGTAAGGAGCTGGGTAGGAAAATTCTCTGATCTACAGAAAAACAATGATTCACCAACAACAAAAGCAGCCATGAAGAAAATACATCAAGCTGCCAGCAACTTATCCATTATGATTTTTCACAATCAAACAAGTCATTATGCTGAAACTACTGGTCAACAGAAAGAATGAAATAGACTACAAGAAGCATCTGTCGAAATTTCATTACTACTCAGAATTTAAATAACAGAGAAACAAAGTGTTAGTGGCTCACCTATGGAAACAGACCTCAGCATTAGGTTGACGTCCACTTGGATTGATATATGATACATTCACCTTCACTGAATGGGCATACTTTTTCAGATTCTTTAGCCTTGATAAGCCGTGGATTTGAACTCTCTCACAAACGACTTTAGTTCCTGGATTAGATCCAGGAGAGTTTTCCACCACTATTCCTGGAGATATCTCAAGGGTGGTAGATTGAGATACAACTGCTGGATACAAAAAAAGGAGGAAATTATAATAGGTTAATCCAGCATCTAATAATTGAAAGAAAAATCTACCATTACATGGTATAAACATGTTATAATGCCTTTTAGGAGCACATGCTTGGCTCTATGCTGTACTAACAGCTCGTCAAAAGGGAATGCTGAATACTTCATGCAACTCTTTTTCACCAAAGGATCATTTTTAGTCTCTTACCCCAAAAAAAGACAACCACTTACCAATCAGCATCATATCCTAAATATTCGACTTATGCAGGGGAACTACCCACTGTGAAGGAGGTGCTATCAGGAAAAAACTACCAATCCTCGCTGGGTAAGCTTTCTCTCGATATCAAAATCATAATTGAGACATCCAAGTGAACTCAACAAAAAGAGGTAGAACACGATGTCCAAGTACATAACTATAATAATAACATAAACAAAGAACAAAATAACGAGCTAGTACTAATTCACGAAGTTAGCGCATCCAGGATCAGTATTACAGATATTTGAGCACTAATAACAACAATTGAACTAAAAAGTGAGACAGAAGTTATTAGAGAAAAACCAGTCCATCTAGCTCTGGGGCTCAGGAACCTCTTTCTTATTTCATATATAATGTACCAGTGTCGATAAACAGCCTAAATTAATCAAAAAATGTATCTTTTCAATGTTCCAGTTTTGATAAGCAACAAGAAAGCCTACAAGTAATCAAAAGATGTATCTTTTTCAAAGTCCCATTTTGATAAGCCACAAAGAATCCTAAATATTAACCGAAAATGTATCTTTTCCTACTTTATCTCATCGGAACTAGCGGAGACAAAAAGATACTAGGTGATTTCTTTCCATCTGCCCAAACCTTGGTGGGAAAAGTTACCCGATACCTTTGATGGTGGAAGCATATAGCTGGTAGAATTAATTGATGTGCGTGCAAGCTAGCCTGGACACCATATCGTTTTCTACTTTATCTCATCAGAAAGAATCTTCTCGAAATCCAAAAACAGTTTCAAATTAACTGTCAAACTCTAGAAACGTCAACGTCAAAACCAATAAGCCCTTATACAAATTACTTGTGCAAATAAGTGCACACAGATTTATGTTACAAAGACTACAATCCTAAAGCAAGAACCTTAACTCCTTATGTGCCAAACACTCATAATCTTAAGAACTTCAAAAAAATTCCTAGCAAGTTGCTTGTGGGCTGTCGAGAAAGCAATGGAAAAAGAAAAAGAGAATGAATGTTTTCAGAACCCTAGAATTTAAGAAAATGTTACCTAAAGACAGTTCATCGGCGTGGACTATGGAGGTCGAAGTGCGACATAATGCGAAGAGGAGCCACAGAACAAGAGCAAATACTCCACGCGAAGAATTTGCTACACCCATTGCTTTTGCGATTGTAGTAACTAGTAAGGAACACACAACGTTTTCTTTTTATGGAGGAGCAAACTGAAAATACGAAGTCATTATTTTCCGGTTTATATGAAAAGAAAATTTTGGATTGGGCTTGTGCAGGTTTTAGCGGTACGGCTTACTTAGAGGAACCTTTGGGCCATCAACAAGAGGCCCAATCTATGGCCTCATTATACTTGGACTGAGTACTAGCAGGTATAAAAATTGGTCAATTCATAAAATATTACTAATATTAGCTGAATGCTATTAATATTAGCCAATTAGCTATTTATAATAAAAAAAAAGATTAATTTTTTGCTTCTTTTGAGTGGGTGTTGTTAGAATAGATTGGATACATTAAAGTGTTTGAATCTCAGTTTTAGAATGATTTCGTGGAGTATTGAGGTGGTTTGAATTGAAAATTTGAAGTAGAAAACAAACATGAAAAAAGATTATATGTATATCACACTGTGTGTTATTTGTGTGTCATATCTCATGTGTATTACACGTGTATCCATGTATATCAGCGTGTGAAATACATGTGTCGTAGAAGAAATTATAAACAAATAACCTCCGATCTTGCTCAAATTTGTATAGTACATCATTTATATGTTTTCAATGAATTTCAATTTTCATCTATAAAATTTTGTATAGTACGAACCATAGCCATCATTAAAAAAATCCCTTTTTGTCAAATTTTTTGAATATTATATATCATTGGTAATGAATTTTGACTCCAAACTAGTCTAACTCGTCTTCAAACTTCGTCAAATTTTGTATATTATTTCAGCTACGTGTTATCAACTAATCGCAACAATACACATTGCAAAAAATTATTTTTCAATTACTTATTGATAGATGCATTCATTATCACCCGAAATATGCAAGAGATAGCCCATACAATTTAGAAGGGCGGCCAGGGTATAAAATTCAAACAACATTGGCAGCTCAAAAGATAATTGACGTATAAATACAGAGTTTTTGGCCAATATTGTGTGATGACCCAAAAGGTCGTCACTTGATTTACAAGAAAATTCTATATTCCGAGGCCTTGAAAGCCTCCTTTTATCTCACCTCGATTTGCGTGAGTGATCCGATCATATATCCGAGATTTTTTTATGTGAAAATTTGATAAAAATGCTAATTTGGCCTTTAAAATTGAATTTAAGTTGACTTTGGTCAATATTTTGGGTAAACGGATCTGGACCCGTGATTTGATGGTTCCAGAAGGTCGTAAAAAAAATATGGGACTTGGGCGTATGTCCGTAATTAAATTTCGAGGTCCCGAGCCCGAAAAATAAATTTTTGAAGAAAACTGTTTAACTGAAATTTTAAGAGTTTTTTCTGAAATTTAAATGTATTTGAAATTGAAGGTATCAGGCTCGTATCTTGGTTTCGGAACTCGGTACAGGTCTTATATGTTATTTAGGTTGAGCCTGTAAAATTTGGAAATAAATGGACTTGATATGACGTGAATCGTACCCTCGGTTGTTAAAATTAGAACTTAAGAGTTCTTGAGATTCTTCTTTGATTTTGATGCTAAATTCATTGTTAAAGGTATAAATTTCGCGATTTGATCGCACGAGTAAGTCCATATGATATTTTTGAGTTAGTATGCATGTTTGGTTTGGAGCCCCGAGGGCTCGGGTGAGTTTCGGATAGGTTCGGAAGGTTTTTACACTTAGAAAAATTGCAGGTTTTACTGGTTCAAGTGCACAGATAGTTTGTGCATCGCGGTCGCGTATTAACTCTCGCGAACGTGAAATTGGGATTGGGGTGGATTTATTCTTCACGAACGCGAAGCCACAATCGCGAATGCAGAGCACTGGGGGGTTGCTCATCGCGAATGCGACCGGTGTCATGTGAACGCGTATTGTAAAAATAGAGGTAGGCTTGGGACTTGTCATTTCTTCTATGCGAACACGTAATATTGTTCGCGAACGCGAAGGTCAGGGAGGCTTACCCTTCGCGAACGCGTAGGGGAACTTGCGATCGCGTAAGTCCTCTTCTGGGAGCTCTTCGCGATCGCGGCAATGTTCTCGCGAACGCGATGAATAATGTCGCCCCGCACTAAAATAGTAACAAAGTCGGGATTTAGCTCACATTTTTATATTTTCAAAACTAGAGAGCACTGAGGCGATTTTCAAGGAACAAGTTCTTCCCCAAAGCATTGGTATATGATTCTAAACCTTTGTTTCGATTTCTCATTGCATTTCATCAATATTCATCCAAAAATTTAGGGTTTTTATGGTAGAAATTGGAAATTTGGGTAGAGTTAGGACTTTTTGAATAATAGGAATTTCGACCTTGTTTTGGGATCAGATTTTAAAACTAGTTGCATATTTGGACTCGTGAGTGAATGTGTGATCGAGTTTTGGTCCGAACATCGAGTTTTGACCGAGCATGCCCGGGCTCAATTTTTTACTTTTTGAAAAAAAATGATATAAAACCTATAATTTAGCATTGGGGTTGAATTCTTTAGCATTTATTGATATTGTTAAATTAATGTGGGATAGATACGAGTAAATTGGATGCGAATTCTAAAGAAAAAGCGGTGTTTGAGGCTTGAGTTAGCCGTGAAAGTTCGAGGTAAGTATTTGGTCTAACCATAGCTTGAGGGAATATGTATTGTGTTTTATTTGCTATGTGCTAGTGTAGTGTACGACGTATAAGTGTGTTGAAGAGTATCTATACGTCGTAGTCAAGCATGGCCGTGAGTCTTAAATTGTAATCGTTGTGTTCTTAATCAGTACTACAAATGCCTAAGTTGTTGATTCTCCGTGTTGGGCAAGAATTATGATTATTCTCGTGGTATTTGTTTATTGTTGAATATTGGTTCCAGTTGAGGTTTTTTTGTGAAGTTAAATATTGGTACAAGTTTGGTTATAGTTGATTCCTTTGCCGGGACGTATTTAATTCTTATCGTTGGTTCCCTTGCCGGGACGTGTTTATTCTTATTATTGGTTCCCTTGCCCGGATAGTATTGTTTCCTTATTGTTCCCTAGCCGGGATAGTGTTATTTCCTTATTATTCCCTTGTCGGGATTCTTTTGTGATTGGTGTTGAATTGTATATTGAGATCGGATTGCACGCTGCAATAATATTATATAGGATTGGGTTACATGCCACAACATGGAGTAATAAGGAAGGATAGGAGGGGTCGGGTTTCACGCAGCAACATTGATATATGATTGGATCGGGCTATACACTGCAACAGTGGTATATGATTGGATCGGGCTGTACGCTGCAACAATGATATATAATTGGATCCAGTTTTCCTTCACAACAGTGATATATGATTTGGATCGGGTTGCACGTCGCAACAGAGTCATATTATTTGGATCGGGTTACGCGCTGCAACAATAAAGAATAAAAATGGTTATTGATTCGTTAATGTTTCCTTATTCTTATTGATGTGAACTTAAAGTCCGCAGCATGTTCCTTCTTCCATCTTTAACTGCTAGTTCCCGTTATTATTACTTGCCGTTGTCACACCTCCTTTTTCACTACATCCTGGAAGGGGGTATAATAAAGAAAATTTTTTCTAATTAAAGGACAATCAAAACGGGATTATTTATATTAAAAGTTCAGAATCGCCACTTGGGATAATTTATGGTGTCCCAAGTCACCGGTTTAAATCCCGAATCGAGAAAAAGATTGAATCTGTTTATGTCTGCGAATACAGAAATTCGGGTAGGGAATTCCATTAACCCGGGAGAAGGTGTTAGGAACTCCCGAGTTCCGTAGTTCTAGCATGGTCGCTTTGATAATACTTGGCTTATTAAATTATTTAATTACTGGTTTTAGAACCTATATGCTTTTGCTTCTTCATCGCTTTTAGTTAAGAAAATTATCTTGAAACGGGCTACGATACGTATACCCATTTGTTTGGCGCGTCAAAAATCATGTCACGCGAACGTCTCCACAATTAATAACGCTTTATTATTATTAAGAAAATTTGGCCAAAGTTGCGTGAACGCGTACTCCGATTTTATTTTTAAAATCGTAATTGTGTTACGTGGATGTATACATAATCACAATTGTGTTTTAAATGGCCCTAGAGGCTTTTCTACGAACATTAATCATTTTTAATATCTAGGTTAATATGAGGGCCATGCAACTTTTTATTTTTGTTTGGCATGGCGCACCCCAAGCTCATATTAGAACTCTTATTCAAAACTCACGTGATATGCTACTCCTTGACCCATGCTCCATTTAATTGAAACAAAAATTTCATAGCAACTCATTCCAAACCCAACTGACAATTTGCCCAAAATTTTGATGCTACTGGTAAAATGAAGAAGAGCAAAACATATCAATACCAACGAATCAGAAATGAAATTAAGCATGATCAAACGTCAAACCAATGAGGAAATTTGGACCTTGTTATGGTCCCAGGGTACAACCAAAACAGAAAATATTAAGAATTCAGTAACTTTCCACTCCTTCAACACTTGCCAATTTTGGAAATGAACTCATTAAGCCAAATATTCATTCCAAGAAAACTAACTAGTACTACCAATTAATCACAAAAGGAAACAGCTCTTTTTCCCCCTTAGCTAGGCTATATGAGAAAACTACATATACCACTATGCATAATCAGATTATTGTTGCAAATGTCTTTTCTATAGAGAATGTTACAGGAAGAGTTACTATAGTAACTGAATAGAGAAATAACAAAATGAGTTGCATTATGTATCAAAACACACCTATGAACTTTACCGTAGAGAGATGGACTCTAATTATCCTGTTTTATCCAAATTGAACTCCAAATTTTAACCACAAATATGTTGGCTGAAGACAAAGCCGCAAAGACAGAGAAAAGGAATATGTTGCCAAACAAATGCTACTACACCTTAACAATATGGAATAACAGATTATCATATGGTCCAACTGACTTTTGACTAGATTATCACAAGATTCAAATGGCATTTAATAGAGAAGTATACTAGATAAACGAGCCAACCTCATGTAAAAGACATAATCAAACCGAGGCATCAGTGGTGTGGATCAATGAAACGATCACAAAATCCAACAGAATTTCAGTTAGACAATAGACTATCCAGCAGATTGACAATTTTGCAAACCACAATGCAGGATTTTGTACTTAAAACTGTACATATTTGCTTCATAAACAGTGCAGAAACAGGGCAAGTCTTCAGCATGCCTAATAGTTCAAACAATTTCCAACCTACTGTAGGTATCAGCTCGATTAGCAATTGCAAATAAACTTTGAAATAAACCAACACATGACTACCCAAGTTTTAGATTAAGATCGGGCTAAGAAGATCAGTGATGGAATTAATATGCCGGAAACATGAGCACTCACTTAATCCTCTCAAACATGGAGAGCCCCAAAGAACAAATATTAACAAGGGTAACCTCAGTAACTTCAAACTAGCAGAAAATAGCAAACACACAGACTTGACGATGGATGGCTAATGTTTACATTCATTCTCAGTTTTTAACACAAGAAAACAACCAGCAATTGTCCCGTAAAAACACGACTTGGATTCGAAAAGTAGAGAATAGAATTACATTAACATGAACCTGCTAACTGGCAGATTCAATCCAACAAGAGCCTAAATGACAGTAGCAATGAGATACAAACTTAGAAATTCCAGCTTTACTATAATTCGAGAGTGTTTTCAACTCAAAAATAGCATAAATGGACCCGAAACAAGGCCAAACGAGTTTAAAACTCGACTAAAAGAAACAGACATTGAGTTTTGAGATTCGAATTACACCATGATGGAATACGTACACTAACAAACATAGAACCAAGAGCGATAAAGAAAAGGATAAGAAATGAACCTGAGTCGCAAAGGAAAACTTAGATTAATTCTACCTCGAACCCAATACAAGTGAATTTGATAAAGAAAACTCAAAAGAACATCAGTTACAATGCGTTAGGGTGTAAGAACTACGAACTTGAACACAAACAGTTAACTCGATCTCAGCTCATACCATACCCATTTTTGAAAGGAATCAAAAAAAGACAATGAAAACTTTTTTTTGCAGATTTTTTTTTGAAACAGAACTCAGAACCAAAACCAAGAAATTGAAATTTTTGAACCCCTTTTCTAGAATTGGAACTGAAAACCCTAATAAGACTCCATGAAAAACTAAATCATTTCTCTAACCTTTTTCCAAATCTCTCAGACTCTGAATTTTTTTCCTCCCCACTCAAAATCAGAACTGGCTATTTGAAAACGAATCCTTTAATGAATGTAGGGCTCGAATTGAATGAAATAAATCCAACGCCTCACACTCATCCAGCGAATCCCCCTCCAGAACCTTCCAATTGTGAGATATATCCAATTCGAGCGAGTGAGAGGGGAGGGGAATCTCGCGTCAGAAACCGTTAGCAATGACAAGATAGGAGAAGGAGGGATGCGTTAGTTAATGATTTGGGATTCACTCGCCGAATTTGGACTGAATTGGGGCTTGGTTAGAGTTCTTCTTTGTGTACAAGAAGAACTGCGTGCCTGGGTTTGGGAGATTAGGGCTTCCGTTCGTTTGTGTTATGATTTGGGCGAATGGGGAGGACCAGGGGTAATTTGGGCCAGGTATGGGGTAATTTAGGCGGGTTGGGGCATGGGATTTGGGCTGGCGGGCGGGTGAGTATTATTTGGGTTGGGGAAGTTGGGTCAAATTGATATTCAACCCAAAAATGAACCTAAATCCCTTTACAAATCATTTCCCCCTTTTTTATTTTCTAATTAATGAAATCCCAAAATTAAAATTCTTAAATT
The DNA here is from genome assembly GCA_026770625.1 of Nicotiana glauca. Classification (NCBI taxonomy): domain Eukaryota; kingdom Viridiplantae; phylum Streptophyta; class Magnoliopsida; order Solanales; family Solanaceae; genus Nicotiana; species Nicotiana glauca. The sequence continues at coordinate 32,764 of MU718491.1, forward strand.
GTCTAAATTGTAGAATTAAACTAATTACCTAATCACAATAATTATAAGAGTTACTTGGTCATAAATTAAAAGGGAAAATCAATAGACTAAAATTAAAAGGTGTAAAATGAGCTATTTTTATGATTTTTGTTTTTTTTAATGAAAGAAATAATTACTAATTGTAAAATCTAACCTAAATGCAATGCATGGTATTTTTTTTTTAATTTATTTTTAATGGAAATTAAATATGCACAAAAATGTAGATAATTAATAAAATACTATAAAATTGGAAAAAAATTATTTTTCTTGTATTTATGGGAGTTATTGCTATAGGATAAAAATCACGTGCTCACAGTTGCCCCTCCTTGCTCGAAAACACGAAGAGTTTTCGTGCAAAGATAAAGTGAGCGGATACGAGCAATTTTTGCCCATTTGAATACTCTGTGGGAAGCATTTTGAAAGCTTTTACTGCACCCTGCTTCTGAGGCTGCCTACATATCCTTGGCTAAAAAGAATGAGGTCAGTGTAGTTCAGGAATGTTTAGTAGCTGGGAATACCATGAAGCTGCGATTTCACTGTTGCTGCTACTGCTTATTGAACCCCCTTATTACATCATCACAAAACAAAGAGAAGCTAGACTAGACTATGATGTATGCATTACAAAAATCCTAACTATATCTTCAAACTTGCTCTTGTGGTTCTAGTTGCCTTGTTGACTTGTATTCTCCGGGTGAAATTCCTTTGTCGCCGCCTTGAATTGTAATCTGAGATGTTTTCCTTTCTTCAGGTGGAAGCCTGACTGCTGAAGTTGAATTGAATTACCTCGCTCTCTAGATGGGCTATTGATTACTGAACTTGAAATGTATTCCCTTGTTCTCCAGGTGGGCTCCTGATTGCTGACTTGAAACGTATTCCCTTGTTCTCTAGGCGGGCTCCTGACTGCTGACTTAAAATGTATTCCCTTGTTCTCTAGGCGGGTTCCTGACTGCTGGCTTGAAATGTATTCCCTTATTCTCCAGGCGGCTCCTGATTTCAACAAAAATAGACAAAACAAAGAAAATTTTCTGCCCCAGTTTGGTGGCTGAGCGCACATGTGGTTGTAAACTAAATCATGTTGCCAAATATCAGTAAGAACTTAAAAGCTAAAACTTGATGTAAGGCCCCGTAAAATTTTGTGCTTAAAACCTAGTAGCTCATAGTGTCAAGGTCCGAATATTGTGTTAGGAGTGTGTAGAATTCTTCGCGGCGAGCTTGCGAGTCGCGGTTCGGACCCTCGGTGGTGATCTAAGCTTTAAAAATCAAAAGAATAAATTTTTCCAGAAAATTGTCAATCCTGCGATCAAGAATTAAGTCGCAGAATCGAAATGCGGACCGCATTCCTACCGTAGAGTGAAGCAGAAAATTGGTCTAAGATGATGTCAAAAATGCGGCCCATTCTGCGATCGCAGAATCGAAATGCGGACCGCATTTCCGACCACAGAGTGTAACAGAAGATTTGTCAAAGATTGAAGCTAAAATGCGGTCAATTCTGCGCCGCATTATGCGACCGCAGAACATAAATTCGGACCGCATTCTTGTCGCAGATCGTGTCAGAACATTTGGTTTTTGAGGAGCAATTCTGCGGTCCATTATGCGGACCGCATGTCTACTTTGCGATCGCAGATGCGACCGCAGATCTCACCCGGGCTTCTATTTTTCTAATTTTAAAACCCGACCCCCTTTCTAATATAACGCCCTAACCCCTCATTTTTACACATTCTCTGAACAAAATAAGAGAGAGGGAGGAGAGATTCTTGAGGGAAAAGTTCATCTTCTTCAAAAATCGTTTCTCAAATTGCTTGGTCCGAAAAATTCTAAAGTTAGTGTCTTCATCTCCATTTCTACGGTAAAAATCCCTAACCCTTTTTCCCTTGATTTTCAGATTCTAATAGAAAGAGGGATTTTTATGCATTAATTCTTGAAAATGGAAGTCAAAACACTCATGCATGTTCTTTATACCTAAATATTAGTAAAATGGAAATGGGTAGAAGTAAGGGGAGGTGCTCGATAACCCAAATAAGCTCGGATAGTAATTGTGAATTTCGTTTCTAAGATATATGTGTAACTTGTGATCTAGATTGACGCTGCTAGATTATTGGGTGAATTGGAAGTAGGAGATAAAAGAAAAAGAAAGGAAATTCGACTCCAGGTATGTATGGCTAACTTTGATCTTTGTGAAATCGCCCTGTTTTGGTGTACGAATAAATGGTATGTGATAGCTATGTGAATTATTTGTGAAACTCTTGTGATTGGTTTGTTGGTGTTGATTGGTTTGGTTAAAAGTTATATGGTAAGAGTTGGGAAACGATTGATAAAAAGGGAAATCGTGAATGATGAAATTGGAACAACGGTGGTAATAACACATTGGCTCCTGGTGGGTAATTATTGTAACAACTTGAATTGCTTATGAATTGTGGAATATAGTGGAATTGGTACTATTGGCTATGGAAACACTTGTGAATTGTGGAATTCGACGGAAAATAGTATTGATGGTTATGGGAACACTTGTGAATCATTGTTGTTACTCCTTAAGGAAATGTTGTTGTGATCTTTGTAAATTGCTTATTGTCGTTGTTGTGATCTTTGTGAATTGTTCATTATTGTTGTTGTGATTGTTTGTGAATTGAAAATGTACGGTGGGATCGGGTTGCGCGCCGCAATACGAAGTAATAAGGTGCGGGTTGTGGTGATAAGGGTGGCCGAGGTAATAAGGGTGGCCGAGGTAATAAGGGTGGAAAGCGATCGTAATCGCCATTGAAATCGATATGTGTACCAATTGTGAAATCATTGATGAGGCATTGTGAAAGGAGACAGCAGGAGAGTTTGTAACCTGTGGGGCACTGATTGTCCCTTTGTTTGGCTTGATTGTGCCTTCCATGTGTGTTTGGTTGTTGCCTCTATTGTTGTTTTCTACTTGTATACGATTTGAGATCTACTTGAAACAAAGCTAGGTGTCGAAAGACTTGGTTGGCTTGACTTGTTAATTCTTATGTATTTGTTCGTTGTCTCTATTACCGTGGCTTACTTGTCTATGGCTTGAGTTTACTTGGGACAAAGCTTGTTTATACATACCAGTACAATTCTAGTGTACTGACGTCCCTTTTGCCGGGGGCGCTACATTCGTGTTATGATTGTAGGTGGATCTGTAGCAGGTACTTCAGTTCATCGGCAGTAGCACTCCTTCATCTTCCACTGGCCGTTTGGTGAGCCCCTTTCCTCTCGGGGCCCTGCGTGGCTCATGCCACTTCTATTTTTGGAGTCTTATTTTGGTTTTGTGTAAGGTATAGACGGAGCCTTGTTACCGGCAAGTATTATATTATCCCTGTCATATCTTAGAGGCTCCGTAGACAGAAAACGTGGGATTATGGACTTATGTAGATATATGTCGGGCCTTGTAAGTTGTAAATTTGTTAAATAATTAAGCATGTTGTGTATGTTTCGAAAAAGAGTGATTTAAATTATGAAATGGTTAATCTATGGTTAATAAGTAATGAAAAATACAGGGGTAACACGTGGGTTAGGAAAGGCACCCAGGTCCACTTGATTAGGGCTACCCGGTCGAGCGCCGGTCATGTCCCTGGAGTTTGGGGCATGACACTTGAATTGTACTCCCTTGTTCTCCTGATGGGCGCCTGATTGTTGAAACTTGAATGTATTCCCTTGTTCTCCAGGTGGGCTCCTGATTGCTGAAACTTGAATATATTCCCTTGTTCTCCAGGTGGGCTCCTAATTGCTGAACTTCAAATGTATTACCTTGTTCTCCAGGTGGGCTCCTGATTATTGAACTTGAAATGTATTCCCTTGTTGTCCAGGTCGGCTCCAAATATCAATAAGAACTTGAAAGCTAAAACTTGAATTGAACTCCCTTGTTCTCCAAGCGGGCTCCTGATTGCTGAACTTGGAATGTATTCCCATGCTCTCCAGGCGGGCTCCTAACTGCTGACTTGAAATGTATTCCCTTGTTCTCCAGGCGGGCTCCTGACTGCTGATTTGAAATGTATTCCCTGCTCTCCAGGCAGGTTCCTAACTGCTGACTTGAAATGTATTCCCTTGTTCTCCAGTGGAGCTCCTGACTGCTGACTTGAAATGTATTCCCTTGTTCTCCAGGCGGACTCCTGACTGCTGATTTGAAATGTGCTCCCTTGTTCTCCAGGCGGGCTCCTGACTTCAACAAAACAAACAAAAAAAGAAACTTTTCTGCCCCAGTTTGGTGGCTGGGCACATATGTGATAGTAAACTACATCATGTTACCAAATATCAGTAAGAATTTGAAAGCTAAAACTTGAATTATACTCCCTTGTTCTCCAGGTGGGCTCCTAATTGCTGAAACTTGAATGTATTCCCTTATTCTCCAGGTGGGCTCCTGACTGCTGACTTGAAATGCATTCCCTTGTTTTCCAGGCGGGCTCTTGACTGTTGACTTGAAATGTACTCCCTGCTCTCCAGGCGGGCTCCTGACTGCTGACTGCTGACTTGAAATGTGCTCCCTTGTTCTCCAGGCGAGCTCCTGACTGACTGCTGATTTGAAATGTGCTCCCTTATTCTCCAGGCGGGCTCCTGACTGCTGATTTGAAATGTATTCCCTGCTCTCTAGGCGGGCTCCTGACTACTGACTTGGATGTATTCCTTTGTTCTCCAAGCGGGCTCCTGACTTCAACAAAACAGACAAAACAAAGAAAATTTATGCCCCAGTTTGGTGGATGGGCACGTAGGTGAGTGTTAAACTGAATCATTCTACCAACTATTATTAAGAATTTGAAAGTTAAGTCCTATTATCCAGGGAGGTCCTAACAACTCTTAATTAAACGTCAATTATAGATCTAAGTTGTATCTTCTAAAGGTATTACTTCCACTACATCTTGTTATCTAATGGAAATCTTAAAGCTAAGTCCCATTATCCAAGAGGGTCCTGAAAATCAAGTATTATCCTAAAAGTGACAATTTTTACGACCGAATTATATTACCCTACACAAGAACTTACGCTAAATTTTGTTATCTAATGAAAGTTTTAAAGCTAGGTCCCATTGTTCAGGAGGGTCCTGATAACTCTTAATTAAACGACAATTTTAAATCTAAGTTACATCTTCTAAAGGTATTATTTCCGCTACATCTTGTTATCTAACATCAATCTTAAAGCTAGGTCTCATTATTCAGGAGGGTCCTGAAAACTCCTAATTGAATCCTATCTTAAACATGCAAACTTTGAAGCCAATTTATATTCCTTATGCTAAACTGTGTTATTCATGAATGCTTTGAAATTTAACTAAGTCCCATTTTACTGGAGGGTCCTGAAAACTCCTAATTGGATCCTATCCTAAACATGCAAACTTGAAACCAACTTATATTCCTTTGGGGTACATTTATTCTAGATTATGCTACTCATGATTATTTAGAATTTTAAACTAGGTCCCATTTTCCAAGAGGGTCCTGCAAACTCCTAATTGAATCCTATCTTAAATATGAAAACTTTAAAACCAACTTATATTCCTTGGAGGTACATTTATGCTAACTTATGCTACTCATGATTGTTTTGAAATTTAAACTAGGTCCTATTTTCCAGGAGGGTCCTGAAAACTCCTAATTGGATCCTATCCTAAACATGCAAACTTTTAAGCCAACTTATATTCCCTTGGGGTACATTTATGCTACTTATGATGCTCATGATTGTTTTGAATTTTAAACTAAGTCCCATTTTTCAGGAGGGTCCTAAGAATTTACGATCATACCTGTCTAGTGTTTGCCTTTCCTTATGGTGAGTCTCTCCAAAATAAACGAGATTTTCTGCCCATGTTTCAAATCAATGAAAAATCTTATCAGTTTAAAATATGGTGGTTGGTTTGTGGCCTTGAACTTTGAGGACGATTGCTCCGTCACTTCCCATGATAACTGATTTCTATTCGAAGACCTTGCTTGTTCCTTGACTAACCACTTTCTCTACCGTCCTTGTCACAAAAAATACCCCTTCTTCGTTCAGACCCAATTCCCTCTATCTGTTGCATCGCTCATGAACTGACATTTACCAACCTTTGTGTTTCACATGAATCCCAAAGCACGTCAAATGCCACCCACTCATTGCGCATGCTGTTATTTCTTGACTTAAACCACTGGCTCTAGCCTTGAGATCTATTGTTCCTTCACTTTCCATGATAAATGATTTCTATTTAAAGACCTTGATTGTTCCTTGACTAAACATTTCCTTTGTCACCCTTAACACAGAAAATACCTCTTCTATGTTCAAACCCAATAGCTTCTATCTATTGCATTACTCCTAAACTGACATTTACCAACCTTTGTGTCTCATATGAACCCCAAAGCACGTCAATTGTCACCCTCCCTCAGTGTGTATACTGTTCTTTCTTGACTCAAACCACTGTCCTTGGCCTTGAGGTCTATTGTTCCTTCACTCGCCCTGATAACTTTAATTTCCACTTGAAGACCCTGCTTGTCACTGGTCAACCACCTTTTGTCAATCTTACCATAGAAAATATCTTTGATCCGTTCACCAAGCACCTTCCATCTTGTTGCATTGTTCATGAATTGATATGTACCAAACCTTTGTATTTCGCAAGGATTCCAAAGCATGTTGATTGTTACCAGCTCCGTGTGCTTGTTGTTCTTTCCTGACTTTGACGCTTTGATGTGTTAACCAGATCCCGTTTTGTGCAATTGGAAAGCTGGTGGCAAATTTTGAAGTCATTTCTCACTTGTTTTGACCAAACAGACTCAGGAAGAGGAAGTAAACAAGACAAAAGGAACAGAGTAAAGGACAATGGAAAGAGATGATTCCTAAAAAAGAGACTACAAAGTAGAAACCTATTGGATATGGATACCACCTCTAATGACCATGACATGCACATGTGGCATATTCTGTTAAGCAAATTTGATGTTCAACTCCTGTAATACCCCCAAACTGTGAAACTGGGCTTCAATGCTCCGATTATCCAATCCGATTCACAATCCTTATTCGACTTGTAGTGCCCGAAGGGTTTTCACCATCAATCCTCTCTCATTTTGTTCTTTCTCTCAACTTACAGTCGTTTTACGGAGCCCGTGAAGGTTTTTACCAATGAGACTCTCATTTTTTATTTCTCTCAGCTTTCTTCGCCTTGCGGTACCCGTGGGTTTTTATCGATAAGACTCTCTCATTTTTCTTTTTTTTCTGTTTGAACCAGAGTGGTGCCCCCATATGAATCACCTCTACTTGCTCACTTGGCATTTCTCGAAGACTGATCGAAAGGTCTTTCTTTGGACCGTAATGTGGGCTTTTGGATGAGGTTAGAAAGAAAGGGTATCAAAGGCTCAAAACAATTCAAATAGGTTCAAAATTACAACTTTCGGAATCAAATCTCTTGCACGACCACAACTTCTGCCCCAATTTCTTGCTTGGGGACTTTTGGATTTTTATTTTGATGGGACCGTGCCTACGTATCCTTAAAAGGAATCAGGTCGAACGTAGTTCATGTCATAGAAATTACTTTGCTGTTGTGATTTTTCTTTCCTTTTTCTTCCTCTTTCTCTCCTTTTCTTTTCTTTCTTCATTTTCTGTTTTGTTGTTTTGTTTTTTTGTTGTTTTTTTTCTTTTTATTTTTCTTTTTTTCTTCTTTTTTTCTCTTTTCTTCTTCTTTTTATTCTCTCTCTTCATTCTTTTTCTTTTCTCATTTTCCTTTGCTTATCTTTCACACTTGTGTTTTTGATCTTTGCTACTGATTCCAAGAGAGGGGTATGAAAGGAAATAAATAAGGCTCAAAGGGGGTAATAAAGGATAAAGTGTTTAGTTAGCAGAACAAAATGCCTTCGTCATTCCAATCTCCAAAACATGCCAAGTACAAACTACACAATTAAAAAAAACCAAGGAAACATTTGTAACATCTTTTGATTGTACCAGACTTGATAACCATATCCACACATTCGCCTTCTATATCTGTTGAATACAAAGCACCATTGGACAACACTCTCACTCTACTTACCATGAACGACCCTTGAAAATTTGGCAAACTTGCCTTTAGGGTTTCTTTATGTTCTATCTGCCCCAGTTTCATATGGTTCGGGCTTCAAATGATCTCAAAATGTCCAAATCTGTACTTATTTCCCTCGAATGTCCCTATCATTTTCAAAATCATTTCAATGCTTCATGACTAACGTTTTGAGCCCAGGCCAAGAATTACGCATGCATGTCATGTCATTAGAGCCAATAGGAAAATAACCGTGGAAAGAAAAGAGAACTAAGCAAAAGAAAATGACTAGAAATAACAAAAAACATGAAATTATATTAGACAGAAGGTGAAACGGTTCGAACAACAAGACAATCAAACTAGCTGGGGTTACAACCCTGGACAAACCTAGACAGCACTAAACGAGCTACTACGACTAAACAAACCAAGCAAAATGAAAGGATAGAAGGGCTTGAGTCACAAGACAAAATTCGGATTACAACCCTGAAATAACCCGGACAACAGAAATGACAACAAAATAAACCACCAAAACTCCACTCCGACTGACCAAGAAATGGAGCGTCTTTCCAATTACCAAGCACGACATCTTAGCCACTGAGTTTCGCATCAATATTGCGAACACCATTATCAATTTTAATCAAAAAGTTCCCAAGAGGATTTGCATGCTCCCTGTCACTGTCATTGACCACAACTACCCCTTCTTGAATCATTCTTTCTATTTCCCTTCTCAAAGAGCGACAATCTTCAATGCTATGCCCCTGGGCATTAGAGTGGTACATGCATCGAACAACAGGATCAAAGCCTTTCGTATATGGGTCTGGAGTATAGCCGAGGAGCGGCTCAATCAGGCTAGAATGATTTTACTTTTCAAACAAACTTGTGTAGGATTCTCCGATGGGCGTGAAATTATTTTTTTGCCTTTGTTTCCTTCCATGACTCAATTTTCTAGGATTGTTGGATGCTTGAAAATGCTGTGAAGGCACACGAAAATTTTTGGATGCTGGCACTTGCCCTAGGGGGTGACCTGGTGGTTGGACGGATGGCCGGATGTTATTCGGCGGATAATACTGGGGTGGATTATGTGGAGTTTGGGGATGTTCATAGGGTCAGTATTGAGGCTGAAAGCATTTAGTAGGAATGCCCACTGGATCCTGTCATTGTCGGGGCTCAGCAACATCTTTTCTATCAATGAGAGGATTGTTCCGAGCAACTTGTTCGTTCCAAGTGAACCAAAATTCCCTAAAACTTTCCTTGGGTTTCTTTTCCATTTGAGATAGGGAGGAGCTGTCTGGGACAATGTCTATATTGTACTGAAAGTTTTGCACAAAATATTGAGCCATGTCATCCCAGGTATTCCACTTACCGATATCTTGACGAGTATGTCATTTCAAAGATGCCCCAGTCAGGCTCTCACTAAAATACGCCATCAGCAGCTCATCTTTCCTGCCAACATTTCTCATTTCATTGCGATAACCTCTCAGGTAGGCTACTGGATCTCCCCGCCCATCATACAAATTAAACTTTGACATCTTAAACCCTTTTAGCTTTTTGGATATCTCATCTTGCTCCACTGTCTTAGCAAGCTTTTCAGTCTCACCGGGAGGCTCAAATTGAGGAGCATGAGAGTATGGACCCGAGACCTTGAAAATTGGTTTGGGAGCATGGAGTTGGACATCGGGGACTGATGGTGGAGGATGCCCACTAATCCAAGCTTGGTATATTTCAGCCATCTGTCTTTTCAACCTTAAGACCTCTTCTTTTAACTCAAATTCTAATTCGACAATTCTCTTAAACGGATCAACAACCCCTATGTCCAAGTCTTTGCTAGCCATGGCTACCTTGCTCTTTGACCTTGTGTTGTATGGATGAGTTACTTAAAAACCACAAACCAACCACCCTTCTCCTCAATGAAGATAACAAAAGGAACAAAATGGGGTCATCCCATTCGCGTTAGGGCATTTAACAGCAAAAATATCACATTGTGCACCTAGCAACAATTAATGGTTCTAGAATGACTTCGAGGGTTATAAGGTCACTTGGCATCATTCCAATTTGTCCATTTCAAACTTCTCCTTTCTAGTACTTCTTAGCTTGCTCATTTTTCTTCCCTTTTTTTCTTCAGATTATCGCTCTTTTCTTTCC
>MU718491.1:63615-94618 GCA_026770625.1 Nicotiana glauca
GCCAAATTCAGGTGGTCGGATGAGTGTGAGGCGAGCTTTAGAAGTTCAAGACAGCTTTGACTACGACACCGGTGTTGGTTTTACCAACAGGTTTAGGGCTATATACAGTATATTGTGATGCATCGTATATTGGACTTGGTACGGTGTTGATGCAGAATGGCAAGGTTATTGCATATGCTTTGCGATAGCTAGAGATCCACGAGAAGAATTATTCAGTTCATGATTTGGAGTTAGCAGACATTGTTCACGCGCTGAAGATTTGGAGGCATTTTTGTATGGCGTGTCATGTGAGGTTTTCACGGATCACAAGAGTTTGCAATACTTGTTCAAGTAAAAGGAGCTAAATTTGAGCTTGAGGAGGTGGTTGGAGCTATTGAAAGACTATGATATCACCATCTTGTATCATCGGGGAAAGGCCAATGTAATGGCTGATGCATTGTGTAGGAAGTCAGCCAGTATGGGCAGCCTTGCGTATATTCCAGTCGGTGAGAGATCGCTTGCTTTGGATGTTCAGGCTTTGGCAAATCAGTTTGTGAGGTTGGATATTTTTTAGCCCAGTCATGTTCTAGCTTGCACAATCGCTCGTTCTTTATTATTTAAGCGTATTCGAGATTAGTAGTATGATGATCCTAATTTGCTTGTCCTTAGAGACATAGTGCGACACCGAGGTGCCAAGCAGGTTACAGCTGGAGATGAAGGAATTCTGAGAATGTAGGGTCATATTTGTATGCCTAATGTGGATGGACTTCGTGAGTTGATTCTAGAGGAGGACCATAGTTTCCGGTATTTTATTCATCCGGGCGTCTCTAAGATATATCAGGACTTACGGCAGCATTACTGGTGGAGGCGAATGTAGAAGGATATTGTTGGGTATGTGGCTCGATGTTTGAACTGTCAGCAGGTAAAGTACGAGCATCAGAGACCTGGTGGTTTGTTTTAGAGGATTGAGCTTCCTGAGTGGAAGTGGGAGAGTATCACTATGGACTTTGTTGTTGGACTCCCACAAACTCAGAGGAAGTCCGATGCATTGTGGGTTATTGTTCATAGGCTGACTAAGTCTGCAAATTTCATTTATGTGGTAGTCTCCTATTCTTCTGAAGGGTTAACTGAGATCTATATCCGGGAGATTGTTCGTCTTCATGTTGTGCCCGTGTCTATCATTTTTGATCGAGGTACACAGTTTACCTTGCATTTCTGGAGGGCAGTTCAGTGTGAGTTGGGCATACAGGCCGAGTTGAGCACAACATTTCATCCCTAGATGGACAGACAGTCCGAGTGTAGTATTCAGATTTTGGATAATATGCTCCGAGATTGTGTTATGGACTTTGGAGGTTCGTGGGATCAGTTCTTGCCTTTAGCAGAGTTTGCCTACAACAACAACTACCGGTCGAGAATTTAGATGGCTCCCTCTGAGGAACTATATGGTAGGCGGTGTTGGTCGCAGTTGGATGGTTTGAGTCGGGAGAGGCTCGGTTGTTGGGTACAGATTTAGTCTAGGATGCCTTGGATAAGGTGAAGATTATTCAGGACAGACTTCGTACCGCACAGTCCAGGTAGAAGAGTTATGCCGACCATAAGGTTTGTGATGTGGAATTTATCATCGGAGAGCGAGTGTTGCTCCGGGTGTCACCCATGAAGGGTGTGATGATATTTGGGAAGAAGGGCAATCTAAGCCCTACGTTCATTGGTCCTTTCAAGATTCTTGATCTAGTGGGAGATGTAGCTTAAATACTTGCGTTGCCGTCGATTTTATCAGTTGTGCACCCAGTGTTTCATGTATCCATGCTTCAGAAGTATCACGACGATCCATCCCACGTGTTAGACTTCAGTACTGTCTAGTTGGACAAGGACTTGAACTATGAGGAGGAGCCGATAGCTATTCTAGACCAGTAGGTTTGTCAGTTGAGATCGAAGAAGTTCCCTTCTATTCGTGTTCAATGGAGAGATCAGCCTGCCGAGGTAGCTACCTGGGATTCCGAGTCCGATATGCAGAGCCGATATCCCCATCCTTTCTCCGACTCAGGTACTTCTTTTCTATGTCCGTTTGAGGACGAATGGTTGTTTTAGAGGTGGAAGATGTGATGACCCAAAAGGTCATCACTTAATATACAAGGAAATTCTGTGTTTTGAGGCTTTGAAAACCTCCTTTTATCTCACCTCGATTTGCATGCGTAGTCCGAGCATATATCCGGAATGCTTTTATATGAAAATTTGATGAAAATACTAATTTGGCCTTTAAAATTGAATTTAAGTTGATTTTGATCAATATTTTGGGTAAATAGACCCGGACCCGTGATTTGACGGTGCCGAAGAGTCCATATAAATATATGGGACTTGGGCATATGTCTTGAATTGAATTCTGAGGTCCCAAGCCCGAGAAATGAATTTTTGAAGAAAATTGTTTAACTAAAATTTTAAGAGTTTTTCTAAATTTTAATATATTTAAAATTGATGGTATCGGGCTCGTATCTTTGTTCCGGAGCCTGGTATAGGTCTTATATGGTATTTAGGTTGAGCCTGTAAAATTTGATAAGAAATGGACTTGATATGACGTGAATCGGACCCTCGGTTGTTAAAATTTGAACTTAAGAGTTTTTGAGATTCTTCTTTGATTTTGATGCTAAATTCATTGTTAAAGGTATTAATTTGGCGATTTGATTGCACGAGTAAGTCCATATGATGTTTTTGAGTTAGTATGCATGTTTGGTTTGGAGTCCTAAGGGCTCGGATAAGTTTCAGATAGGTTTCGAAAGGTTTTTACTCTTAGAAAAGTTGTAGGTTTTACTGCTTCACGAGCACAGACATTTTATGCATCGCGATCGCGTAGTAACTCTCGCGATCGTGAAAGGGAAATTGGGACGGGGGTGGATTTGTTCTTCGCGAATGCGAAGCCACAATCGTGAGTGTAGAGCACTGGGGGTGTTGCTCATCACGAACGCGACCAGTGTCACCCAAACGTGTAGAGTAAAAAGGGAGGTGGGCTGGGGACTTGTCATTTCTTCTACGCGAACACGTAATGTTGTCCGTTAACGCGAAGGTCAGGGAGTCTTACCCTTCGCGAACACATAGGGGAACTCGCGATCGCGTAAGTCCACTTATGGCAGCTCTTTGCGATCGCGACAGTGTTCTCGCGAATGCGATGAACACTGTCGCCCAACACTTAAAACAGTAGCAAAGTCGGTATTTAGCCCACATTTTTATATTTTCAAAACTAGAGAGAATTGAGGCGATTTAAAGGAATAAGTTCTTCCCCAAAGCATTGGTATATGATTCTAAACCTTTTTTTTCGATTTCCCATTGCATTTCATCAATCTTCATCCAAAAATCTAGGATTTTTATGGTAGAAATTGGAAATTTGGGTAAAGTTAGGGCTTTTTGAATAATTGGAATTTAGACCTTGTTTTGGGGTCGAATTTCGAAACTAATTATATATTTGGGTTCGTGGGCGAATGAGTAATCAGGTTTTGGTCTGAACCTCGAGTTTTGACCGAGCGGGCACGGGGTCAATTTTTGAATTTTTGGAAAGAATGATAGAAAACCTATAATTTAGCATTGGGGTTGAATTCTTTAGCATTTATTGATATTGATAAATAAATTTGGGCTAGATACAAGTAAATTGGAGGCGAATTCTAAAGGAAAAGCGGTGTTTGAGGCTTGAGTTGGCCGTGGAAGTTCGAGGTAAGTGTTTGGTCTAACCTTAGCTTGAGAGAATAGGTATTGTGCTTTATTTGGTATGTGCTAGTGTAGTGTACGATGTATAGGTGTGGTGACGAATATCTATACGTCGTTGTCAAGCATGCCCGTGAGTCTTAAATTATAATCATTGTGTTCTTAATCAGTACTACAAATGCCTAAGTTGTTGATTCTCCATGTTGGGCAAGAATTATGATTATTCTCGTGGTATTTGTTTATTGTTGAGTATTGGTTCCAGTTGAGGTTTCATTTGTGAAGTTAAATGTTGGTCAAATTTTGGTTATAGCTGATTTCCTTGTCGGAACGTATTTAATTCTTACCGTTGGTTCCCTTGCTGGGATGTGTTTATTCTTATTGTTAGTTACCTTGCCGGGATAGTGTTGTTTCCTTATTGTTCCCTTGTCGGGATTCTTTTGTGATTGGTATTGAATTGTATATTAGTATCGGGTTGCACGCCGCAACAATATTATATAGGATCGGGTTGCACACCGCAACATGGAGTAATAAGGGAGGATAGAGGGGTCGGGTTGCGCGCCGCAATAATGATATATGCTTGGATGGGGTTGCACGCCACAATAGTGATATATGATTTGGATTGGGTTGCACGCCGCAACGGAGTCATATAATTTGGATTGGGCTGCGCACTGCAACAATAAAGAATAAAAGTGGTTATTGATTCGTTACTGTTTCTTTATTCTTATTGATGCGAACTTAAAGATGTTCTTTATGCTTTTCTCCTGAGTTACTGTTGGTACTTGATATTTCTCGCAGCATGTTCCCCCTCCCATCTTTAACTGCTAGTTCCTGTTATTATTACTTGTCGTATATGCTTTAACTGCACAGGTTTATTTGGTAGTCTTGTCCTAGCCTCGTCACTACTTCGCCGAGGTTAGGCTAGACACTTACCAGCACATGGAGTTGGTTGTACTGATACTACACTACACTGTGTGCAGATCTCGGTACCGGTGCTTTCGGATCTTAGAGTGATTGCTGCCTTCAGTCTAGCGGAGACCCGAGGTAGCCCTGTAGACATCCACAGGCCTTGGCGTCCCATTCTTTTTTTATATTCTGTTTTCATTTACTTCAGAGGCAAATTTTATCTTTCTTTCCAGACAACCATTTGTAGTATTCGTAGATGGTCTGTGAAATTGTGACACCAGTTCTGGGTAGAGATGTAATTTGAATGTTTTGTACTAGTATTTGGCTAAGTTATCATATTTCGTCTTCTGTATATCTTTTATTATTATTTTATTCCGTTGTCGATTCCATGTTAATTTGAAATTGTTAAAAGGTTAAGAAAAAGGATAATAAAATCTATAACGCTTGGCTTGCCTAGCTTTCACGAGTAGGCGCCATCACGACTCATGAGGATGAGAAGTCCGGGTTGTGACATATTGTCCCTTATCTTTGACCGTAGGTCTATTTTGGTCCATCAAGTATAACCCTGAGCATATTTAGTCCCTTAAGTATGCTAAAGTGGAGCATCTTTAATCCCTTATCTTTGGGGGTAGGTCTATTTTGATCCCTCAAATATAACTCTGAACATATTTAGTCCCTTAAGTATGCTAAGGTGGAACACCTTTAATCTTACTGACAGAATGTATTAAATACTAACGGTGTTAACCAACTCTAATTCATGAATCAAATCTTCAGCTCTGAAGCCAAACGTTTCCTCTTCTTTTATTGGATAATGCAAATTATCACTTTAATTCCTCATTTTTAGATAACTTCTTCTAAAGTTTTGACCTTGAAAATGTATAAAATTTGTGTGTGTGGTGTGTGTGTGTGTGTGTGTATATACATATACATACATTTTGTATGTTAATGTACAAAAATTATACAAATTTAATATACTTTTTCAGCTACCAGATATAAATAATTTCTGGCGTGGGCTAAAAGTGAGAATACAATCTGGTTATTCGTTTATTTCAATAATATGCCTAGAAATGAACTTGGTAGCTCTATTTTTTTTCTTCAAATTTTAACTTTTCTTTTTGGAAAAATCAACCAAAATTATTAAAAGTAGAAGTTTCAGCGTTAAAATCTTAAATTTATCAGCTCTGTACTATTAGTTGGGTGTTCATTTATAAAATATTTTTGATAAATAAATTAAAAAGACGGTGAGTGACGAAACCAACTCAGTAATTGATCTTGGATAGATTCTGGTAGTGAGACTAAAGGTGCTACATATTAGCATACTTAACGGACTAAATATGCTCAGGGTTATATTTGAGGGATCAAAATAGAACTACCCTCAAAGATAAGGGGCTAAATGTGGTCCACTTTAGCATGCTTAAGGGACTAAATATGCTCAATGTTGTATTTGAGGGACCGAAATAAACCTACCCTAAAAAATAAGGAACAATATGTCTCAAAAACTCTATAAATACAAGAAGAAGGTTAAAAGGAAACATTCAAATTGAAGAACAAAAAAATATATATCACAACAACCGGCCTTTGTTCTTTCAACCATCTGTAGCAAATGGGCTACAAAACTCTTAGGAATGCAAGAATTAAATAAAGTAACAGAAATGGGAAATAATGGAGAGACGGGAAAGAATTAATTAGTAAATAAAAGAGGAGATGAGAGGAAGAAGAGAAGAGGGCATTCAATTTTGAGAAGAAAATACTTTTCATTCTATCTTTCATGGGCGGCTATCCAGCCATGTCCCATGACCCCTTGGGCGCGCCCCATGGCGTCCTAGCAAGCCTTCCAATGCCTAGTGCCACGGACGATCCCGTGGTCTTGATTGTGCCAAGTGACAAGCGCGCATGTACCTTTGTCACCTCACCGATATCCCTTGCCAGCACCTAACCGTAGGCAGATGGAAACAGTGTCGTACATGCAGACAATGCCGCACGCGCAGACCATGATGCCAAAGACAATGCTGCTGATAACGAACCCATTTTTGCCTTGTAGAAAACTAAGTCCTTTCCATTATAAATATAGAGTAGTTTTATTTTATGTACTTCCATTATGTTTCTCTATCTTAGTCAAGTCTAGTCTTGTAACTTTGGTTTATTTTTTTTAAGCACTATTAGGGGGGGATCAAGCAATCAATCGTTCTAGAAAGCAAACAATTCTCTGTACCGGTGTCTCTCTCCCTTGACATCGTGTTGCTTTTCTGTAATAGATTTTATTAATGTAATCAAGCTTTCTTTCATTCTCCATTCTCATTTATGTTCTCTCAATTGCTCTTGACAATGGGTTTTCCGTACGACACTGACAATCTCATCTAACGTATGGCGAGGACCTCAATTGGCGGACAGTAACTGCACCGACATCAGTTGCTTAGCCCTACGTCGCCCTTCTAAGGAATCTCAAGAAAGCGCCGTGTAATAGTTGGTATCAGATCCTAGGCTCAACATCATATGAGGGAACATATTGCCATTACCATCATTTATGACCATGGTGAATTATGGGGACCGCATTGCGGCCCTCGAAGAGACGATTGACCTATTACGGCCCATTGTGGATACAGTGCCAAAAATAAGAACCATCCTAGTGCAAAGGTTAGACAACCTAGACCGCAGAGTGCTCTAGGCCGAAGTTGACATAGAAAACATTAGTCGCGACTCTAAGGGAGACCGACAAACAGCAACCACAGAGGCAGCCAATTTTTTCGGCAAAATTGAGGGCCTCAAACAGGAGTGTGCCGAGGATTTAGCCTACAGGGCACATGAGGTAGACAGGGTGACTGCCATGCAACAAACTATAGACAACTTGATAGGGCAGCTCAGTGTTGTCAATGCAGCTTTACAAGGCCTGCTTCGAGGAGGCGGAAACCAAATCGGGGGTGCTATGAACCTCTCTCCCGCGACACAAAAATTGAAAATTCTTGAGTCAAAGCCATACAGTGGAGCTCGGAACACCAAAGAAGTGGAAAACTTCATCTTTGACATAGAACAGTACTTCAATGTCGTGGGGGGCCTAGAAGAAGATGAGAAGGTAGCAATTGTTGCCATATATATTAAAGGTGATGCCAAACTCTGGTGGCGGGTGAAGTACGAAGCCATCAGGGCCAATGAAGATGCTCTCGAGACATGGGCTAAACTGAAGGCAACCATATGCCTACAGTTCTTCCCCGAAAATGTTGAATACAATGCAAGGAGGAAGTTACAGGAGCTCCGCTAGACCAAATCAGTGCGGGAATTCTCCGCGCTCATGCTGAACATACGTGACATGGGGGACAAATACAAGCTCTTCACCTTGTTGGAAGGGTTGAAACCTTATGCCCGAATGGAGCTGAAAAGACAAAGGGTAGATACCTTACCCAAGGCGATCCAAGCAGTTGAATGCATTAGGGACTATCAAGTAGATGCTTGGAAGGATAGGCCTCAACCTCCTTCCCGAACAGGATACAAAGGGGGCCAGCCTAGCAGTGGTGGTCCTAGCAGAAGTGGAGGAGATTAGAGTGCAACCAAATCTAAGGCTCCCTCCTCAGGCATCAATAGTGCTTTGTCAAACAACAATGATGGAGGGAGAAAGCCCCCTTCAGGATGCCGTCATTGCTGCGGACCACATTGGAATAGTGAATGTCCACATGCACAAATGAATACCCATCAAGCTTTTGATGATGGGACCAATGACGACACAAACGATGTGGAACTTACCAAACTAGTAGGTACCTTCAATGCAATTATTGGCTCTATTTCTGAGGCCTTAGCGGGAACCAGTAATGGTATCCGTAAGAAGAATGAACCTTGTCCAAGCGCCAAAAAAGGGAAAAAGAAGGCGGATGAGAGGAATCCTCTTAAATAAGAGAGAACCTTAATGTTTGTTGAGATAAAGGTAAATGGTAAGCCCATTTGGGCGATGATAGAAATGGGTGCTACCCACAACTACTTAGCCTCGACTCAGGTGGAGCGCCTTGGTCTAGTTGTAGGAAAGGGCAGAGGTAGTGTCAAGGCTATCAATTCACCTCCTCAGCCAGTAGGTGGAATAGCCAAAGAGGTACCAATGAAGCTTGGCCCTTACGAAGGAAAATTCAACCTGTGCATAGTGATCATAGATGACTTCGAGTTGATAGTTGGATTGGAATTTCTGAGGCAAACCAACACCATGTTCGTACCGTATGCTGACATGTTGCTGATGATAGGAGAAAATGGGGCCAAGCCCTGCATTATCATGTGCATGCCCATTAAGATGGCCGCTAAGAATATCTCGGCCTTGCAGTTGAAGAAGGGGGTCAAAAGACATGAACCTATGTTCCTGGCAACCCTCTACATTGAGGATATATAACTCTTCTCCGGTCCTATTCCTGAACCCATGAAGGAGCTTCTCCTGGAGTTTGAAAATTTCATGCCACAATACATGCCAAAAGACTTACGCCTAGGCGCACTATGGACCATGAAATTGAGTTAGTGTCGGGCACGAAGCCACCCGCCCCGACGCCTTACAGAATGTCACTACCCAAACTCCCCGATGTTCGGAGACAATTGACAAAAATGCTAGACACATAGATCCTTGTGCCTCCAAGTCCCCATACGGGTCCCCTATTCTATTCCAAAAGAAACATGAAGGTAGCCTGTGACTCTGTGTGGATTATCAGGCTATAAACAAAATTACCGTGAATAACAACTAACCTATTCTGCTAATGGCAGACTTGTTCGATAGACTGGGTGGTGCAACGATGTTCACGAAGATAGACTTAAAGACAGGTTATTGGCAAGTTCGGATTGCAGAGGGTAATGAATACAAGACGACCTGTGTGACAAAATATGGGTGGTACGACTTCCTAATTATGTTGTTCGGCTTGACTAATGCCCCAGCTACATTTTGCACCCTGCTGAACCAAGTCTTCCGAGAGTACATTGACGAATTCGTGGTGGTCTACTTGGATGACATTGTGGTATATAGCCAAACATTGGAAGAACACCTGGTGAACTTGCGGAAGGTCCTAGCTCAATTGCGGGAGCATGAACTATATGCAAAGCTATCCAAGTGCTCCTTTTCTCAAAAGCAGATTGACTTCCTTGAACATGTCATCGAGGAAGGGCGGATCAAGATGGACCAACAGAAGATTCAGACAATCACAGATTGGCTACCGTATAAGGATATCCTCATATTGAGGGCGTTCCTTGGCCTATGCAACTTCTACTGATGATTTGTAGAAAACTACTCCCTCATCGCAGTGCCATTAACAGAACTCCTCAAGAAGGTCACGCCTTGGGATTGGGGACCAAGGCGAGTGGAGGCCTTCAACGCATTGAAATCGACTATGTCTAGTAGCCCCGTATTGGCCCTCCTTTATTTGGCCAAGCCATTCGAGGTACAAACGAATGCATCTGAATATGACCTCGGTGGAGTCTTGTGACAAGAAACGCATCCTGTAGCGTACGAGAGCCGGAAGTTAAAGGATGCAGAGCGGCGCTATGCCACCCATGAGAAAGAATTATTGGTTGTCGTCCACTACTTGCGCCTTTGAAGGCACTATCGGCTAGGGACATCGTTCGTGGTCAAGACAGACAACACAGTTGTTAACCATTTCATGACCCAACCGAAGCTGAATGGTCAACAGGCCAAGTGGCAGGAACTTCTAGCTAAATTCCACTTCAACATGGAGTACCGAAATGGGAATACCAATCATGTTGCTGATGCGCTCAGTCGGAGAGCTGATCTAGCATCGGTGTGCCTACTCGCCATCCTAAAGGGGAGCGAAGTAGGCACCACCATCAAGGACTAGATACAGGATCTACTCATCAAGGATCCTGATGTATAGTATTTGGTTGATTCGATAGGACATGGCAAGAATCGCTAGTTCTACATGGAAGATGGTTTCCTAAAAGTGAGGGAACCAACTTTATATTCCTAAAGGATGAGATATGTGAAGAACTCTTCTGGCGGAATGTCACGATACTTTGTGGGCCGGCCATCCCGGTGAAGAACGTACCATGGCGTTACTTCGCCGTGCATATTATTGGCCTCAAATGGTTGATGACATTGCTCAGTATGTGAAGGCTTGTCTAGTATTCCAGAAGGACAAGTCGGACCGCTTGACACAAGCGGGACTCTTGGAACCACTAGCTATCCCAAAGAGATCTTGGGAAAGCGTTTCCCTGGATTTCATCACCGGGTTGCCCAAGGTTGGAGATCTCACAACTATCTTGATTGTGGTGGATAGGTTTTCCAAGTATGCTACTTTATAGCAGTCCCACAATATATATCAACAGAAGATATAGCTCGACTCTTCTTCTCTCATGTCGTCAAATATTGGGGCCTGCCTAAAGACATTGTTAGTGATCGCGACTCATGCTTCACTAGCAACTTTTAGACCCAACTCTTTAATTGCCTTAGGTCAGAATTGAGTCATAACTTAAGTTTTCATCCGCAATCTGATGGCCAGACAGAGCGGTTCAATGGTATGTTGGAGGAATATCTCTACCACTTTGTAACCAGATCGCAGAAGAATTGGGTGAAGCTTCTGGATGCTGCTCAACTGTGTTTCAATTCAGAAAAGAGATCTAATACAAATAAAAGCACTTTTAAAATTGTTACCGAGTAACAACCGCTACTCCCATACACCGTGAATGCACCAAACATGTCTAAATCTTCTTGAGCTGCTAGTTTCTCAAAATAATGGAAGCAAAATTTGGAGATAGTGCGGAACTATCTTGTCAAAGCTCAAAAGCAGATGAAGAGGCATGCTGATCAAAATCGTCGCTTTGTTGAATACCAAGTAGGAGACAAAGTGATGAGCAAAATCCCAAAGCGGTACTTACTTGCGGGGTCCATGACCCTCACCTATTGCAAAAATACAATTGACCCTTCTCCATTGAAAGGCGCATTGGGAAAGTTGCATACCTGGTGGATATCCCAGCTTGGTGGAAAATTCATCCCATCTTCCATGTCAACCTTCTGAAACCTTTTCGAGAAGACACGAAGGATCCTTCACGGAGCCAACTCACAATACCCAGTATTCAAGGCCCCAATTCAATCGGGAAAAGGCGTGTTGAAGCTATCCTTGGTGATAGAGTGATTCATGCCTCAAGGAAAGAGTTCTTGGTGAAATGGAAGGGCTTTGATCCAGAGGAGAGTACTTGGGAAAGGGGAACAAACCTCAAAGCATACAAGAGCCTAATTGATGATTATCTTGCAAGTAAGACGCCGAGGACGTCTCCAACTCAGGTGAGGGAGAATGTCATAGGCGACTTTCTAGCCATGCCCCATGACCCTATGGGCGCGCCCCGTGGAGTCCTAGTAAGCCTCCCAATGCCTAGCGCCATGGATGACCCTGTGGTCTTGGCTGCGCCAAGTGATAAGAGCGCATGTGCCTCTATTGCCCCACCGATATCTCTCGCCAGCGCCCAGCCACAAGCATATGCCAATAGCGCTGCACGCGTAGACCGTGATGCCAAAGACGATGCTACTGACAACGGGCCCGTTTTTGCCTTGTAGGAAACTAAGTCCTTTTCATTGTAAATATAGAGTAGTTTTATTTCATGCACTTCCATTATGTTTCTCTAGCTTAGTCAGTCTAGTTTCGTAACTTTGGTTTATTTTTTTAAGCACTATTAGGGGGATCAAGCAATCAAACTTTCTAGCAACCAAACAATTCTCTGTACTGGTGTCTCTCTCCCTCGACACCGTGTTGCTTTTCTGTAATAGCTTTCATTAATGCAATCAAACTTTCTTTCATTCTTAATTCTCATTTCTGTTCTCTCAATTGCTCTTGTAATTGATTTTTCCGTACGACACTGACAATCTCGTCTAGCGTACGGAGGGGACCTCAATTAGTGGACAGTAACTGCACTGACATCAGTTGCTTAGCCTTACGTCGCCCTTCCAAGAAATCTCAGGAAGGGCTACCAAATTCTTAGGAATGCAAGAATTAAATAAAGTAACAGAAATGGGAAATAAGGGAGAGATGGGAAAGAATTATTTAGAAAAGAAAAGAGGAGATGAGAGGAAGACGAGAAGAGGACATTATTTAGAGAAGAAAATACTTTTCATTCTATCACATAAATATGTCCACAGTAGTGGCCGTTTACAAGAAAATTTGTAGGCTAACGCACTCAATTTCCCAACAACTTTCAAACGGGAAGAAATTGAAAATTATGAACTAAACTATAAACATAAGAAAGTCCTAACTTTCTCAAGATAGCTAGCGTACTATTTCTTTAGCTCATTGTAACGTACCATTAATCGTTACACTTTAGAGCACTCTTGTTCTTATAGTAGAAATAGTTAGAGGTGTTCAAAATTGATCCGAAATCGAAAACCGAATAGAAACTGAAGTTTAATGGCTTATTGGTATCAGGTTAACGGTTTAACGAAGGGGGAACAAATTGAATTTTTTTTATTAACGGCTTATCGGTTTGGGGGGCGGATTATTCAACTTTCTTAACGGATAATTCGTTAACCCGTTACGTATATATGTGTGTATATATATATATATACACATAAAATTTATTTTAATCCATATAAATTTTTCTTTCATTCTCCATTCTTCTAATTTGCTTTTATCTTTAAGTTTTTCTTTGAGAAAACTGTTTGTATCACATGACTTTCTAGGGCTGCTGAAGTGTTGTATTTATACATACCTAGAAGGCCTTGACTGCTAACAAAATAAAGACATAAATCTAAGTGGGCAATTAGATTTAAGGTTGGACTTTTGCAAAACACACACTAGCCATTTATTCAACAAGACTTCAATCAGATTGTGGTTGAGTTATGGTGAGGTTACTTTATCACCGAAATTCTTGATATGGCAGATCAAACATAAACTAATAGTTGTCCCAAGTATATCATGGCTTACAACCTCAGCCAATAGATAAGAAGGAGAGTATTGAACACACTTTAAAGAGAGAGAAGGCATGAAGTAGCACCACGTGCGTGTCCTAGAATAATTCATGAATTAGGCCTATAAATTGATCGATAACCGTCCGAAAAGAGCTAATCCGATACCAATCTGTCTGATATCTTATCAGGTGGCTAGCGAATTAATCTATGTTATTATAAAAGTATGAATAAAATGTTAGTTTAAAAAAATAACCTTTTAATATTAAGTATTATAACTCACAATAAAAGGACATAATCGGAATTCCATAATACAACAATCCTATACGATTATTTTTAGGAATACTATTAGTATAATCCTATAGACATATATATACAAATTAATATATCTATAGCTTATCACCGGCAGCGGAAATCGAAGTGGGTGGTGATGGCATTAGCACCATTCTATCACGGAAGCTGAAGAAAGCGTTCGAAACTCGAACATATACACCGGATCTGCTCGCATCGCTGTATACTCTCTCCACATTCTACACAGAAAACACACCTCATCTCGCCGATCCACTATTTAGAAGCATTCTCTATCTATATATATGAAGAGCTCCTTCTTTCCTCCGGTGCTGCTCAGAAGATACCTTTTTATGGATTTAACTTTTTTGAATAAGAACTTCTATAGTTGAATTGAGTTTCCTAAAATAACCTTAACATATTAAACAGAAGAACTCATAGAAAAAAGATATAATTGTAATAATCTATTTTTTGGGTTATAATAACTTCTATGTTAATTTTTTTAATGTTTAAGATTTTAAAATTAATAAATCTTGTCTATTGAATTCTTATTAAAATATTTTAAAATCAATTTCATAAGAATCCTCCATATTGGTAATACATTACCACTCTATAATATTCAATACTGAGAAAAAATAAAAGTAATGTTAAACAGACTACATAAAGTGTTAAAATTGAGAAAAAAATCTCTACGATAATATATTATTATATTATATTTGAACTGCTTTCCTACCAAATAATATTTTTATTATTATTTTGTCGTGTAATATTAAAAAATATATCCAATTATTAAAGAGCACCTAAGAAAATTTTTAAGAATATAAATGTGTGAGAAAGAGAAAGAAAAAGGCTGGTAATAGTCAATACCACTAATGATTTTACAAACATAAAGATCTAAAAGTGGAATATCAGATTGATCTTTTTACTCTCTGAAAATAAAATTTATGATGGATAAAATTATAATTAAAAGTAAATATTCAAACTTCAGATGAACTAATATTAAGAAACTGAATCAACAGAAAATATTTTTTTTTAATCTTAAACCCAAATAATTAAATCTTTCAATTAATTATTTAGCAAGAGAATCTGATTAAATTATTTTTTAATTCATCCTATGAGTAAAATTATTTTCAAGTTAAAAAAAATATCTTAGGGTACATAAATTTAATTTATATAAATAGTGTTAGAGATTAAAAAAATTAGATCATAAAGTAAAAAGGATACGTATAATATTAAGAAGGCTAACCAAATGTTTGAGGAAGCACAAAAAGCTATATCTAGAACAAGATTAAGTTTTTAAGATTATGTTATAAAAAGTAGACTCTGGTATATGGATTATGCTTTGCAGATGCCTTCAACGGAATCAAAATAATATTTATATGTCATGCATTACTTGCAAATGTCAGATCAAGAGGCATGATATTGTTAACAATAAGAACAAGTGATGTACCATCAACGATTTTATTATGAGGTTGTACAATTTACTTTAGATTTAATATACCTCTTCAAATAACTGAAATAACCATCACAAATATATCAAAGCAAGGCAATAGTGATAAATTTATAAGGAACGCAAAAGTGATAATATGGGATGAAGCGCTTTTGGTTAAGCGTCAAACAATCGAAATAATTGCCTAGAGTTTTAGAGATATATTGGATATCAATGAACCATTTAGTGAAAAAGTAATTGTTTGGAAGGTAATTTCCATCAAGTACTATCAGTAGTTTCAAAATTGATGAAAACAAAAACTATAAAAGCTAGCATGCCAAAAATTATACTTATGGTCTCAAATGACAAGAAATATAAAAGTAGGAACAAGTCCAACATTTAGTGACTTCTGCTTTGTGTCGAAAACGAAGAAGAGCACCCAATACAAGATGATTTGGTTCTTGTAGAATACTTGGTTATCAATCTCCATGGTAATAATAGAGCATTTAATAAGGAAAATATTTCTATCATAAAACGCAATTTGTGCAAATTACATTATAGAAATTAAAGAGCTATCTTAATTAGCAGAAATGAATATGTTGATCAACTAAATAAAAGGATGATTGCTAAGTTTTATGGTATAGTTTTGACTTAGCAAAAAATGATACCAAAAATTACTACCAAGAAGAATACTTAAATACTTTAATTACAAATGGCCTTCTAACGTACATGTTTGTTGTCAAGTTCATTATTTGTTACATATGCTAGTGTTACCATAAATATAATAGACGAAGTTAAAATTGATCTTCCATTGCATATATGTTGATTTTGAAGAAAAAATATGTCTGTCATGCTACTGAAAATTTAGATGCGCTGAATAGCTTATGTAATAGTACATATATGGTATATAGAAGTTTTGGAAATAACGTCACGCAGAACTTATGATACTGGTCAATGTGCTTCTAACTATGTGTTTGTCCCCGAATTCAACTTGGTCTTCCGAAACTAAAGAATATCGTTTTAAATTTATGTGAAAATAATTTTTTGTATGTTTATATTTTGTAGTTATAATAAATAAAGCACAAGGACAAATATCCTAACTATTTGACTATATTTACAATAATATATTTCTTACACGAATAACTATATGTTGCACAGAGATATCAATATCGACAACAAGAGTTCTGGTTATGGCAGAGCAACCAAAACATTAAAAGGAAATATAGACAAAAAATGTCGTATATAAAAAAGTGTTCAGTAAGATACCATCATATTAGCTAGATACCTTTGAACTCACAAATGGCATCGAACTCTTCAAAGTCCGTGGGAGTCCAACTATGAAGTCCATGGTGATCTGCTCCTACTTCCACTCCAAAATCTCTATCTGCTGAAGCAACCCACCCGGTCTCAGGTGCTCATACTTTACCTGTTGACAATTGAGGCACCGAGTTACAAACCCAAATATATCCTTCTTCATCCGCCTCCACCAATAGTATTGTCTCAAATCGTGGTACATCTTCGCGGCACCGGGATAGATGGAATTGCGCGAACTATGGGCCTCCTCTAAAATTAACTCCCGAAGCCCATCAACATTGGGTACATATACCTGACCCTGCATCCTCAATACCCCGTCATCACCAATGGTCACATCTCTGGCATTACTACACAGAACCTTGTCCCTGAGGACAAGCAAATGAGGGTCATCATACTGACTCTGATACGATCAAATAAGGAAGACTGAGAAATCACACAATCTATAATCCGACTGGGATCCGAAAGATCCAATCTCACAAACTGTCTGGCTATGGCCTGAACATCCATCACTATCAGCCTCTCCACTGCCAGTAGATAAGCCAAACTCCCCAAACGCTCTGCCCGGTGACTCAAAGCATCGGCCGCCACATTGGCCTTGCCCGGGTGATACAAGATAGTGATATCATAGTCCTTCAGCAGCTCTAACCACCTCCTCTAGAGCAAATTAAGGTCCTTATGCTTGAACAGATGCTGCAAACTCCAATGATCAGTATAAATCTCACAAGGAACATCGTACAAATAATGACGCCATATCTTCAAGGCGTGAACAGTAAACAGCTAACTCGAGATCATGGACAAGATAATTCTTCTCATGTACCTTTAACTGTCTGGACGTAGGCGATCACCCTACCGTCCTACATCAATACCGCTACAAGGCCAATCTTTCACTCATCACAATAGACAGTATAAGACCCCGAACCTGTAGGCAATATCAAAACTGGGGTTGTAGTAAAAGCTGTCTTGAGCTTCTGGAAGCTCGCCTCACACTCTTCCATCCACTGGAACGGAGCACCCTTCTGGGTCAGCCTGGTCATAGGCACTGCAAAATATGAAAACCCCCTAACAAATCGATGGTAATAACCCGCCAAACTAAGAAAATTAGGATCTCTACAGCTAAGGATGGTTTGGGCCAACTTTGCACCTCTTTCACTTTCTTCAGATCCACCTTTATCCCCTAACTTGATACCACATGACCCAAAAATGCTACGGAATCCAACCAAAACTCACATTTTGAGAACTTTGCATATAATTTCTTTTCTCTCAAAGTCTGAACCACTGTCCTCAGGTGTTGCTCATGATCTTCTCGACTCTGGGAGTATACCAGAATATCTTCAGTAAACACAATGGCGAACGAGTCAAGTTATGGCCGGAACACATTGTGCATCAAATGCATGAAGGTTGTTGGGGCATTGGTCAGCCCAAATGCCATAACAAGGAACTCGTAATGACCATATCGAGTCCTAAAAGCAGTCTTCGGGATATCTGGCTCCCGAATCATCAAATGATGGTAACCTGAACGCAAGTCAATCTTAAAAAACTCTTGTACACCTTGTAGCTAGTCAAAAAATCATCAATACGATGCAAAAGATATCGGTTCTTCACTGTAACTTTGTTCAACTAGCGATAATCAATGCACATATGCATAGAACCATCCTTTTTCTTCACAAACAAGGAAGGAGCACCCCAAGGTGATACACTGGGCTAAATAAAACCCTTATCAAGAAATTCCTATAACTGCTCTTTCTACTCCGTAGGAGCCATACGGTATGGAGGAATAGAAATGGGCTGAGTGCCCGGCAATAGATCAATGCCAAAATAAATCTGTATCACGCAGTATTCCCAGAAGATCATCTTGAACTACATTAGAGAAATCTCGTAGATTGAATCAACTGTAGGGGTATTAATATTGACATATCTCAAATAAGCTAGATACGCATCACACCCCTTCTCAACAATTCGCTGAGCCTTAAGGAATGAAATAACTTTACTGGAAGTGTGATCTAAAGTACCCATCCACTCTACTTACGATACACCTGGCATAGCTAGCGTTACGATTTTTGTGACAATCAAGAATAGTATAATGGGGAGACAACCAGTCCATGACCAAGATAACATCAAAATATACCATGCTGAGCAATAATAAATCACTATGGACTCAAAAATACTAAGAGCACTCAAACACGACCGATAAATGCGATCCACAACAAGAGAATCTCCCATAGGAGTAGAAACATAAACAAGGGAACTCAAAGATTACGAGATGCACCCAAATGCAGAGCAAAATAAGAGGACACATAAGAATAAGTGGAGCCTGGATCGAATAGAACCGATGTATCTCTATGGCAAACTAGGACAATACCTGTGATGATAAAATCGAAGGTGACAACCTTAGTACGAGCAGGAAGATCATAGTATCTAGCATGGCCTACCCCTCTAAGGTGACCTCTACCAACCCAACCTCCACCTGTAGATGGTTGAGCAGGTGGGGTAGCAACTGGTGCTATAATCATAGCCTGGGAACTCTGTAGGGCACGTTGTGGCTGAGTAGTTTGTAGAGGTGCACCTCTTCTAAGTCTAGGGCAATCCCTCACCATATGGCGTGTGTCACAACACTCAAAACAAGCTTTGGGAGGATGTGGAGGCTGTGACTAGCTCAGGCCAGGTCTGTTGTAGTGACCACTAAAAGTACCCCGTGCAGGAGGCGCACCAAATACCAGAGGTGCATAATAAGGCTCTTGAAGTCTAAGAGGAGCTGGAATACCACTGGCCGCTGGAAGAGCTGAATGAACAGGGTGACTCATATAAACCCTACCGTGAGGAACCACAATTGGGGCACTGACACCTGAATAATGGCCTGAATCTCGAGACCTCTTGGCCTCCCTCTCCTCTCTATCCTGATCATGCATACCCTCTGCTCTCCTAGCAATGCTTACCACCTGCTGATAAGAAATATCCATCTCTAGCTCTCGAGCCATAATAGACCCGATGATGGGAATGAGCCTCTCAATAAACCGGCAAAATCTCTCACTATTTGTAGAAATCGAGGTTAGTGCATGCCTAGCCAAGTTAGTGAAACAAACAACATACTTCGAAACAGTCATAGTGCCCTGGCACAAATGCTCAAACTTTGCGTGCCATGCATCCCTGGGGTTATAAGGAACAAACTCTCTTAGGAACATATCTAAAAACTGAGTCTAAGTAAGGGAAGCCACGTCATCTGGACTATCTAACTCAAAAGTATGCCACCACTGATAGGCTGCTCCTCGAAGCTGAAAGGCAGTGAAATAAACCTCACTCGATTCTGATATACCCATAGTACGGAGGATACGGTAGCACTCCTACAGAAATCCCAGAGTATCATTTGATGCTAGACCACTGAATACAGGAGGCGTGTACTTCTTGAACCTATCAAGCCTCCGCTGCTCGTCTTCGGAAGTTTCTACCTTGTCCTCGGGCCGAATTGGGGCTACAGGCGATACCAGTATAACCTCTGGGATCTGATAAACCTGCACTCGTCGCTCAGGAGTGCGGCCGGCGGGAGTCTGTGCTCCACCTCCATCCTAAGATGTGGCTGCAGGAAGGGGAATCAACCCTGCCTGAGCTAGAGTGGTGTACGTACTCACGAACTGTGCAACGGTCTCCTGAAGAGCTGGAATAGTAGTAGAAGTAGGCGTATCAAGTGTCTGGACTCCAGCTGGAGATGCTGGGCTCCATGATGGTAGCTCACGCGGTGCTCTGGCTACACCACGTACGCGTCCTCTGCCTCTACCCCGACCCCGACCTCTGGCGGCTCTAGTAGGGGCCACGGGTGCCTAGTCATCTTCGATAACACGTGTCGTCACCATCTGTGAGAGAATAAAAAACAAAAGTTCAGAATTTTGATACAAAAAATCTTGCACGACGAGGAAATCAAATGAAGTGGAATTTTTCCTAACAGTTACATAGCTTCTCGTGGATGAGTACAGACGTCTGTGTACCGATCCGCGAGACTCTAATAAATCGACTTGTGATTCATGACTCCTATGAACATAGATATCTGATACCGACTTGTCACGACCCAAGTTTGCTCTCCGTAAAATTTGTGACGGCACCTAGTCTCTAAAACTAGATAAGCCTAACAAATTGTGAAAAAAGATAACGAAATACAAAGTAGCAAAAACTGTAGATAAAACATAATAAAAACATTTAAGATGTCGCTCGACATATACATATACACACTCTCAAAACTAAATCAACTCCCAGAACACGGAATCTCATAAAATCACAAGTTGTAGATACTACATAGCGTTCTAACTCTAGAATGTCTAGTCAAAAGAAAGTACAGAGCTATAGCTAAAAGAGAGAATAGAGAAGGACTCCTCGGTCTGCGAACATGGTAGATATACCTCGAAGTCTTTGAAGATCGCCTTGCCTCACTGATAGTACGACTGAGATGAAGAACATGGATCTGCACACAAAAAATATGTGCAGGAAAGGGCATAAGTAGACCACAACGGTATCTAGTAAGAGCCAAGCCTAACCTCGGTCGAGCAGTGATGAGGAAGATCAGTGCCCTACTGGTTATATATATATATATATATATAAATATAACGAGGTAAAATAATAATAAGTGCGACAGGATAATTAAGGACACTAACAGTTGATAAAGAATACAATCACAGATAGAATATACTCAGTACATAGAGATAGCAACATGGGATCTCCCAGGATATCGTCTAGTAGTCCAAAACGTAAATGTACAGAGGATCTCTTGGGATATTGTCCCATATTTCAAATCATAAATATGCAGGGAAAACTCCTAGAATACCAATCCATAGTCCCGAAGTAAATATTCAGTACGGGTAATCTATCAAGTGCTATCTCGTAGTCCCAAAGTAAATATTCATTACGTGAAATCTATCGGGTGTTGTCCCGTAGTCCCAAATATAAATGTGTAGGGGGGTCTACCAGAATACCGGTCCGTAGTCCCAAAGTAAACATGCAGGGGGATCTACCAGAATACCGATCTGTAGCCCTAAAGTAAACACACAACAGTCTCAAGAAAAGGATCTACAGTTCTATTTAAGTTCATACCAAGAATAGCAGAGATTTCTATTCTAAACATGTTGCACCGAATTCAAATAGGAAGTTAAGAAGATAGTACAGTTAAGTCACTTAAGCATGCTTTCCTAAGCTAAAAAGTAGGCTTTAATTACAATTAGTGTTAAACAAAAAGGAAACGAAGATATTTACTTAATGAAAACGGGGTTTTTCAACAATTAGCACGTGTACGCACTCGTTACCTCACGTACACAACACTCATATAACAACATAACCAAAATCCTAAGAGGAGTTCTCCTACACAAGGTTAGGAAAGCCACTCACCTCAAACCAGCTGAAAATCAACCCGAAACCATGCTCTTGCCACGTGATCCAACTCTGAGAGGCCCAAATCTAATCATATAAATTTCATAATGTAAATATAACTAAAAACAATGAATTTAGCTAAAGGAATTGAAGCTAAGATAAGAAAATAGAAAAATGCCAAAAAATCCTCCACGGTTCCACGTCTCGGAATTGGGTAAAAGTTATGGATTATGAACCCCCATTCACTCACGACTTCACTTGTACAAAAATTATCTAAATCCAATGAAAAATCCCAATTAAAACTCGAAATCTTAGTTGAAGAACTCATTTCCATTTTTCCCAATTTCACCTCAAAACAAAAATTAAATGATAGATTAATGGGATATAACCAAAATCAAGAGTAGAATCATTACCCAATTGATATCTCTAAAAATGCATCAAAACCTCATCCAAACCTGATCTCCCAATCTCTAGCTTTGACAAAAATGGCTAACCCTCAATTTTTGAAACTTTATAATATGTCCAGGTAATTCCTTCTTCTTGAATGCAGAAGGCCCCTCGCATTTACGAAGCACAACTTGACTTGGCCCAGAATTCCTTCATCACGAACGCAATGACCCTATCACGAAAGCGATAGCCACTCTCTCACAACGTGAATGCGGGATCCTCTTTGTAAACGTGTAAGGATATGACCTCTCAGCTTCGCGAATGCGAGATGAATATCAAGAACGCGAAGCGTTAAACTTCCACCTGCCCCATATCCTCTTTGCGAATGCAAGACCTCACTTGCGAATGCAAAGAAGGAACTGAGGGCTGGAGACTTCTGCAATTTCTGCAATCTTCTTCTTAAGTCTAAAGGTCCGTTAATCACCCGAAATAAACCCGAGGCCACCGGGACCTCAACCTAACATACCAACAAGTCCTAAAAACTATACAAACTTAGTTCAACCCTCGAATCATATAAAACAATACTAAAACTACGAATCACCCTCCGATCCAAACCTAAAGAACTTAAAATTTCAAGAATCCTACAACAGATGCCGAAACAAACCAAACCAAGTCCGATTGGCCCCAAATTTTGTACACAATTCACATTCAACACTACAGAGTTATTTCAACTTTCAGGATTGGATTCCGACCCAATATCAAAATCTCACTATCGATCCGGAAAATTCAAAATTTTAACTTTTGGCATTTCAAGCCTAAATAAGCTACGAACCTCCAAAACACAATTCAAACATTCCCCTAAGCCCGAAATCACCCAATAGAGCTAACAGAATCGAGAGAATTCCATTCCAGGGCCGTCTTCACACTGCTCTGACTACAGTCCGAATTCTAAAGCTTAAGCTGTCATTGAGGGATTAGGTATCCCAAAATACTCCGAAACTCAAAACGAATCCTCCCGGCAACTCACAATAACGGAAACAAATACGGTGAAAGCAGTTAATAGGGATCGAGGCATTAATTCTTACAACATCCGGCCGGGTCATTACACTTGCTCTAGTGATATCATTATTTATGCCAATCCAATCCATTAGTCCACAGTATATTCCAAGAAAACATTGCATATGTACCAATGATCCACATGTTTCTGGATTTTGTCACAATGCACTACCCAGAAATGTTCACTTACCATGATTTTGCACTCATTTTTGTATGACTTCCTTGCATATTTTGTTGATGTCCTAGTATGAATTCCATCCTAGGTTATCCTACTATTATGTTGCATTGAGATATAATTCCAGTGTAGTTCCAGAATATCCAAACAATGCTACCAAAGTTGCTATGTCAGTTGCCCGATCCAGAATTGTTCCACTATGTTGTATTTGAGCCCAATTTCGTGTGCATTTGTTGTTCTTGTTGCTGAGCTCTTTGCACGATTAAATATTTGGATTATTAGAGTGAAGTGATGCATTGAGATTTTATTACCTAATGCATCCAATGATCCATTCTTTTCCTGCAAAAAAAACCAAGTGATATGGTAATTCGATCAAAATTCTGGGTTGTATTTTCTTGCACTTGTCCTGTTTGTGGCAGCAATCGTGTGATCTCCAACAAAATTCCTTGTTAATCAATGGGAAACTCCATTCTTGGGATGTAGAACTAATGGATTGCATTGGTATTTTACTACTTAATGCATCCATTGTTCCTACATTTGAAAGCCAACCGCCCAGTTCAGTCATATTTTCCTCGATCAAACCACTGGGCAGCATGTTCCTTGCTCCCATACTTGTGCCTACTATTAGTTCTCCTTCAAGGTAATGATAATCTAATGTTAATACCACCCTATAATTTTGTATCCAATAGTAAGGCATGGATACAGTAACTTTTCTTGCAAGAAAGAAACCAAAGTTAGTATAAAAAAAGATCACCATAGCCACCTCCCAAGGGAGTTGAATATGATGATCTGCATAACCATATGTCTCCTCTGATTTTTTCATTGTGTAGCAGCTTTGCATGAGGCTTGATCATATATTCCCATGTTGTTCTGCACAAAGATTTGCCTGGCTCCCTATATTTCCTACCAAAGTAACTGAGTGCATTGGATTTTTAATCCCTAACAAACATTAATATCCTGTATCAACTAACCTATACTGCCCAATTCTCTTATATTTTCTGGGCAGCTTTGCCTTGTCATTTTAACTGGAATATCCCCATTGTGTTGCTCACACTTAAAACTACTGAAGTTCACTCTAAATTTGTGAGCTATCATTGTGTGTTGTATTGAGAATTAGTCTTCTATTGAGTTTGTGTTGACAATCCTCCTCCCATATATACTTGTGCATACACTTGATTCCCTTCTATTGAACTGAGTACAAATTACTAATACCACAAACTGAAAGTTCCTCAAAGGATAGGACATAGAGACAGTATCTTCTCCTGCAAAAAAAGAAAACAATGTTAGTGTAAAAAGACTTCATCATGATCTCCTCCTTCAGGATTCGAACATGATAATTTGAAATGCGGACTCCAGTACTTTCTTTCCCCTTAGCTGCTCTTTCTCCTTCACCTCCTACATCCTTGCAACTTTCACTCTTAAGTATGGACATTTCATTTTATCTTCGTTCACAATCCTTCTGCCATGTGAGTCCAGATGCCAAAATTCATGATACTCAATAGTGCCAACATCGAGTGCATAATTTGCAAGGTGATCAGCCAATTTATTCCCTTCTCTATATATGTGTGACACCCTGAAGTTACACCCTTCTATCAGCTCCATGAACTCCTCCACATGCTCTACTATACACCAAGGTGGCTTTCATTATCCCTCAATTATATTCTTCAATAACATAGAATCAATTTGAAGCCATATGTGTGAGTAATTGTGTGCTCTACATAGCCTTAGTGCCTCTACAATTGCTATTGCCTCTTCTTCTGTATTTGATCCTTCATTTATCTCCTCTCTAATAGCATATCTCAGATCACCAAATTCATTCCTCACACAAAGGCCAATTGCACTCCTACCAGGATTCCATCTTGATGCTCCATCTGTATTAACCTTGATCCACCCCTCCAATGGAAATTCCCATATGACTTTCTCAAACTTCAGTAGTGGAGTATAGTTTTCCATCATAGTTAATAAATCCTACCATTGGTGAGGAACATTTAGGCTAGGTTTTCTGATTTGAACAAGTTGTTGCAGAGCAGTGGAAACCTGATATATCACCTAGCTGATGGACACTGTCTTGCCATAAGCTATTCCTTCTCTTACATAGTTCCCACACTATACACGAAGGTAGAGCTTGAATTATAGGTTTAAGTCATGGGATTACCTGAGCAGTCCAACACCTTGTAATAGCTTGGTACAGTGACATTTTTTCCATTGATTATCCAGCCCTCGATAAGAAATATCTCCAAACTGAATAAGTAGCATATGATGTGAAAAATAGATACAATAAAGATTCCTCCTTAGGTTCAGCACAGCACCAACACTTAGATGGCAAGAAATACCTGAACCTTCTCATGAAATCATCAAGAGATAGTTTAGCTTTCCACACCTTCCACATGAAGAATGATATTTTAAATGGTAGAACTTTTACCCATATCATCTTATAGACTATCCTAGGTTCATCTCTCCTTCTTAAGTATTCCCAAGTGATTTTACTGTAAATGACCTTGAGGCTCAAGCATCCAATAGGGTACATCAAGAAAATTCCCCATAATTGGAAATCTAATCTTATCCACAATATGAAGTGCAAATTCCTCAGGAAGAATTGCCAATAACCTTTCTACATTAGAACCCCAATCTTCCAGTACATTATACACATTGTGTATGTCTTCATCAATCCCAAACTCAGGAGGAACTAGGAAGTATAAAGCTCCCAGACCTATCCAGTTATCAAATCAGAAAAAGGGAGGGTCCTATTTTTGGATGCCAAGTTATCCAATGCTCAATAATGTCCCTACATTCTAACAGCTTCCTCCATATACGTGATCCATTCCTCCTCCATAGAACAATTACCGAATTAAGCTTTTTGCAGTACTTTTGGAACATGAAAGAACTCCACAGGCTTGGTTTTGTTCGATAATTCTACCACAACTTGCAGAACAGTGCTTTAGACACATCTTGTAAAGATCTGAAGCATATTCCACCTTTCTCATATGGCATACATAAAGTGTTCCATGATGCCCATTGTTTATTGTTGCCTCCAATAGAACTACTCCAGAAAGATTGAGCAAACAATTATGGAGTTTTTTAATTACAAAACTAGGAGGATTCATTACAGACAAGAGGTGTATTTTCATACTCTGAATGACATACGTGATCAAAATTGCCCCGCCTCCTATTGATAAAATTTTTCCTTTCCATGACTGCAACTTATCAAGAATCTTAGTGAGTAGGCCTTGATAATAATCAATTCTTCTTCTTGAATAGAAAATTGGGTAGCCTAGGTATGTGAATGGGAAGTCTTACCTCGTAATACCAGTGATCCTCTCACCTTTGTAATCACCTCCAAACCGGTAGAGTGGTGCATATACACAGCTGACTTGCCTTTGTTTATGTTCTGCCTTGATGCAACCACATATGCATACAATACCTCCATCACCAACTATAATGATGTAGCATCAAAGGATGAGAGTATAATTGTATCATCTACGTATGCTAAATGAGTAATATTGGGACTCCGCTTAGGCATACCAAAGCCAAAAAAATACAGATTTAAGCGCAGCGCATTTAGGCCTATATAAAGTGCTTCAGCAACTAGTATGAAGAGTGTAGGTGAGAGTGGATCCCCCTGCTTTACAGCCCTTGTTGATTTAAAAAAACCATGGAGATGTCCATTAACGAGCACTGAGTACCAGTTATTTCCCACAATATCAAAGACCAATCCAATAAATCTATCTCCAAAGCCCATCTTCCTTAGTACCTTAGTTAGAAATAACCAAGATAACATGAATGCCTTTGTCATGTCCAACTTGATTACTACATTAGGACTAGCCTTTGTTCGTAGCCTAATATCACTGATGATTTCTTGAGTTAATAATACATTCTCCACAATGCTCCTCCCTTTCACAAATCGAGTTTGTTCCTCAGATATTAAGCTAGGCAGCAACCCCCTAAACCTCTCATGAATCACTCTAGAGAATATCTTGTTGATGAAATTACTAAGGCGTATAGGACTCATATCTGAAAATATAGTTACCTCTTTTTTATTTGGCAAAAGGACCAATTTAGTATGTGTCACACTTTTTGGTAACTGGTGGCCATTAAAGAATGCATTAACCATGTATAAATATCTTCACCAATAATATCCCAGAATGAGTGATAGAATGCACCTGTAAAACCATCTAGACCTCCTGCACTGTCCCCATTTAAATCATAATCTTCTTGCTTGACCTCTTTTCTAGTGGGCTGCCTAGTCGAGTTTGCATTCTGCTCCATATTTAGCAGTTGAGGCATATGTCTTACTATGTCAAAATAAGTAGGAACAATAGTCTCATTGAATTGATCCATAAAGGAATTAACAGCTTCTTCTACCATCTGCACATCATCATCAATCTAATTTCCAAGGTTGTTTTGAATCCTCCTAAGCTGTAATCTTTTTCTTCGACAGTTAACTCGAGCATGAAAAACTTTATATTCCTATCTCCTTCCTTAAACCATGCCATACCAAATTTTTGCCTCCAAAAATCTTCCTCAAGTACAAGGTATCTAATCAGTTGAGCTTCCATTATTTGAAGTTTTTCCATGTTCTGTTGTGTAGGCCTTGCTTAGAACTACCTTTCATGCACCAAAAAACCTCCTCCAAGCTAGCTATCCTTTGAAAAATATTCCCATAAGTTGCTTTACTCCAAGTAGACAAAGCCTTCTTCAACTTATAATTAAAAATAATGAATGGATCAGCATAGAAATATACCTTCCAATTCTCCTTTACCAATGTCTTAAAAGACTCATGCTTCACCCAAAAGTTAAGAAACCTAAAAGGCTTCTTAATTGGTGCAGCTTCAATGTCATACTTCAGCTGTATAGCACGATGATCTAATCTAATTTTTGACTAGTGAGTGACTTCCAAGCCTGGAAACATTTGCTGAAACTCCATGTTAGTCAAACATCGATCTAATCTCTTGAAAATGTAATCCTCCTCTACCATGCCATTCCACCAGGTGAAGATGCTTTCTTTAAATCCAAGATCTGTCAAGTTACATGTATTGATGCACTGCCTAAAATCATCAACTTCACTTAATGAAACTGGTAGGCATCCAAACTTTTCTTCCTCATCCCATATCATATTGAAATCACCCCCCACAAGCCAAGGAAATGTCATATCTTGAGACAAATTATACAAAGAGTCCCATGGTTCTATTCTTTCAATAGCATAACTTGTTGCATACACTAATGTGAGCATAAGTTCCACATATGAATCTGTGTGAAATAACCTCAGTGTTAACTGTTTCACCATGTTACATACAATAGAAACCTCATAGACCTCATCAATGAAAACCCAGATTTTGCTGGAAACATTTACCACTGTTGTAGCCAAACCAATCCTTCTTCTGTACCTTTCCATTTTTCTAGCTTGTTGCATTGGTTTTAGAATACCTATATATTCAAAGTGGTGCCTCCTATGCATTTTGATGATCCTCTCAAAAGCTTGCATCTATTCACTGATCTTACATTCCATATGATTGCATCCATTATTGAGCGTTGGATTTAGTAAGTGTTCTTCTAGTTTACACTCCAGTTGATGGTAGACTGGGATTGTCCTTTGCTGCCTTCTTTCTTCCTTTAACTGCTGATTTAACCTTCTCCATATGTCTTGGAGAAAGGCCTCTTTCCTGACAACATTTCAAAAATTTTGAGAAACTGATTCTTCATCAAAGTCATTGCCTATTTTTTCTATATGTTCCTCTGCACCTTGATCAACAACATCTACAGCTATCTGCATATTTGACTTCTTTTGTTTAGGAATCATAGCTTGATCCCCAGTTTTCTTTTTCCTTCCTTCCTTGGGTATTCTCCAATGGAACAGTGCTTCTAATGTCAGCAGCTACTTGAATATTAGCCAACTGCCTATTCCCAGAAGCTGCACTCTCCCTAACATCCTCAGGAACTGAAACAACCTTCCTAGTTCCTCCTGTATCACCCATGTTCACATCAATATCTTTAGGATTCACAGTAGTTACATTAGGGTCCCTTGAACCTACTTGGCTTTCCTTGCTATTATTATTCATAATTTGTGCATTATATTCATTGTTCAGATTCTTCTCCATATTGTGGAATTTCCCTGAATCTTCTTCAATTTGATTAGGCCACAGCCTTCCTCCAGACTACTGAATTCTTTCATTGCTCACAAAATCTTCTTTCTTTGTCACTGCAGCAGCAATATTCTTCTTTTCTGTATTTTTTGCCAACTCTCCCTCTACTCTAGTGTCATGTGATGGTAAATATTGACAGGAAGTATTAATTGCTACAACATTACCTGCAAAAGCTCTTTGTACCCATTGAGTTGTTGATTCAGTGTTTCTAAATTCTTCATTCCGTCTCCTGTTAGTATTAGATGAAACACCTTCTTTTGCTGCATCAATCCCAACTGCTATAGGATTGAAAATACAAGCTGCAGTATTTAACCCTTTCCTTGTGCCAGTAGCATTATTTCTAAGGATTTGATCTGTATTACCTTGATTCCCTCCCTTAATAGGAGAAGGCTTATCAAACTAAATTACTTCCTGCACTTCATCAATGACTACCAATTATTTATCTTGCACATCACCAGCCTTAACATTTTCTAAGGCTGCAAACTTGTTTTAAGTTTGTACCTGCTCGTTACTTGTGTTGTCAACTGGAACCAGCTCTTTACCATTTGCTTGATTGTCTTGCTTAGCACTAGATTTACTACGATTATCCCTAACTTCCTTTCATTGTGCACCTACATTACCTATTACTTTCCCACTAGACAGAATCATCAAAGGAGCAGCTTCTTTACCTTTTTGCTTATTGCCTGCATTACTTTCATTCTCAATGGCCTGTTTATCGGCTGCTTTGTTCTCCATTAGCTCTGGATGAATCCTCCAACACTCAATCATGTCATGACCTTGAAGCTTGCATTCTTTACAATATTTATGAAGGTAATCATATTTGATTGTAACCCATTCAGTTCTTACCTCCCCAGTTATTTCGTTCTCAATATCCAAGCGTACCTTCTTAGGCAATTCAGATAGAAAATCAACAATACCTTAACACGAGCACAACTTGGCCTAGTTTTATTAGTAGTCGCCATATCAAGGTGAAATGGCTTACCAACTGCTGAAGCCAATGAAAATAAACACTCCTTGACAAAGTATGCAGGTAGCAGATTAGGAAATGATATCCATGCCATCACCTTATGTATTTCCTCTCGAACTTTGAATTTTGTATCATATATCAATGTCCTCAACTGGTATTCTATTCATTCTTTTCCTTCACATAATACACACTCTTGGACAAGAAATCTACAAAATCTTGCCATAATGTCAGTCGTACCAAGACATGTCTGATGGAATATTTACCACAGCGGAAGCAATAACAGAATTTTTTTCACGTGTAATCTAAACAACTAGAACATATGGAGATTTTAGGATTACCTCTTGAAGCGTAAACACAACAAATCATGTCGTTCTCCAGTTCCTCAGTTGAAAATGCACCGGCAGATTTTCACAGTCTTCTACTGTGTTACCCAAACAATAACCGAAATAGAGAATTTTGGGTGGGCAAA